>PVKP010018718.1:0-43785 GCA_004027715.1 Plecturocebus donacophilus | reverse complement strand
CATCACCACCAGGCCTGCTTTACAAGAGCTTCTGAAAGAAGCACTACACATAGACGGGAACAACCAGTATCAGCCATTCCAAAAACATACCAAAAGGTAAAGAACATCACCATAATGAAGAATCTACATCAACTAATGGGCAAAACAGCCAGCTAGCATTACCAGAAGCTGCAATTTTCGTCTCTGATAAAACAGACTTTAAAACAACAAAGAACGTAAGAAACAGAGGGACATTACATGGTGGTGAAAGGATCAATGCAACAAGAAGAGCTAACGATCCTAAATATATACGCACCCATTACAGGAGCACCCAGATACATAGGGCAAGTTCTTAATGACTTACAAAGAGACTTAGACTCCCACACAATAATAGTGGGAGACTTGAACATTACACTGTCAATATTAGACACATCAACGAGATAGAAAATTAACAAGGATATCCAGGACTTGAACTCAGACCTGGAACAAGTAAATTTAACAAATATTTACAGAACTCTCCACCCAAAATCCACAAAACATACATTTTTCTCAGTATCACATTACACCTATTTTTAAAGTGACCACATAATTGGAAGTAAATCACTCCTCAGCAATTGCATAGCATTTCACAGGTTTAAATAAAATATTGGTTGGCTGCTTATTTGTTATTTTCATCCCTTATTCCTTCCTGTCTCCATTGTTAAGCACAATTATTGGCACAAAAGAGGTTTTTAATATCCATTTTTAGACTGCATTCTAGCCTGGGCAATAAAACAAGAATCCCGTTCTCTCTCCCTCTTTCTCTTCCTGTTTCTTTTTCTTTCTCTCTTTCATTCTTTTTTTTCTTTCTTTGGCTGTTTCTTTCTTTCTCCTTTTCTCTCTTTTTCTAAAAAAAAAAAAAAAAAAAAGAGATCTCTTGCCTTTTCTGCCAAAATAGGATGCAGTGGTAAGATGGCCATCTACTAGGAAGTGGGCCCTTGGCTGACACTGAATCTGCCCGAACCTTGATGTTGGACTTCCCAGGCTCTGGAACTGTGAGAAATAAGTGTATACTGTTTACAGACCACCTGCTTTATGGTATTTTTGTTATGTCAGCCCAAATGGACTGAGACACTACCAGGTACACTGTAGTAGAATTTCTCACTCATGTGCCACTTTCCTGCTAGTCTGTGAGCTCTGTGATGGCAGAGGTGAGCATCACCTCTTTGTAACAGCGTAGGCAGTTAAAAAAATGAATGAATGAATGAATGAATGTGAATCCTTTGGACACACCATTATGAGTTCAATGCTTACTGATCAATTCATGGCTTTTCTTTAATTGGCATGAACTGTAATCTGAGCCACAGTTACCACTCTCACTATAACCTGAAGGGCACAATTTCTAAACAATTGTGACAATTTTGAGAAAAAGACACTGGGGAACATTCATGTTTGAGAAATGGGCAAAAAAAGAGGTTTCAAAAAAGACCTAGAAGCCTGAACCACAAAGGAAAAGGAAAATTAGGAGAGCACGTTGCCTTAAGAGGCTGAGGAAGCTTGCTTCCAAGTGGAAGTTCATCAGATAGGTTATGTAAGGACATCTGCAGACCAAATGTTTTGGGAAAGGCAAAACAGATGCATTTACCTGCAAAATACCAGCTGTTTATGTACAAGTAAATAAGGTTACTATTGGGATGAAACATTGTACTTTGCTCTGAAAATGATCCTGGGTATTAGGAAACGATTATAACAATGAATTCCAGAGCAATGCTGTACATAAAATAAAGTCATTGTCACCTACATAATGAGGGCTGGGCATGCCACAAGGCTCCTCTGAAAATAGGGATCTTTCTATTTGATTCCAAGTTAGGTAACAGAGGCTGACAACTGCCATCATATAAATGGACCTTGGAAATAGACAAAATAAACATTGCATTTATCATGGCAGAAAAGAGAACAGACTCTAGGGAAATTATAGGTAAACACAGATGTATTAGTCTAAACTTCAAGTCAAATAATAGATATTGATAATTTCATATAATACTAGCCAGTATCCATCAGCTGATTCGCACTGAGAATCTGATGGGACCTAGGCATGGTCTGAGTCTCTGAGAGGAGCACACGCAGCAGCTGGGGCCACACAGCTGGTCAACAGCATCCACCCCCACCTCAGGGCCCTTCACTTTATTACCTCGACCCAGGTTTTTTCCCTAAACTTATAAGATCAAGGGCAAAAACTGAAAGAAGAATGGAGTCTAGGGGAAAAAACAGATAGTAATGCAAATCAGGTCAGTGGTTCAGAGAAAAAAAGCAGGTGAGTAGGGGGAGGTAGGTGTAAGTGGACTGCACTCTAGACCAACGTGGCATACATTGCTGTTCGTCTGAGACCAGACTGAGCCACTCCTAGAGAACTGGTGGGTTCTGAGAGGTTCAAATTGACCAGTGAACCTCTGGCCTTCCATGGCATCCCCATTCCTTGTGAAGCCTGATGGTTACATAGGCTTTCCTGTTACTATTCTATGTGCTAAATTCTTCTTGGATTGGTTTTGCTGGAAGGGACTTCTTAACTTCTTGTGGGTTCTGAAAGCAAGCTCAGACAGAAAACATGGTGCAATGTTATTTCAGGCAAGTTTCCTGGGAGAAACCACCTGATTCCATGGCCTGACCCACCTTGATGCCAGGATCTGGGAAGCTTTTATATCAGCCACAACATGTAGGAAATAATAACTCATGAAGACTCTTCTTTGCAGCAGGAGGAAGGCAAAACATATGCTGTCCCAAATGATTCCTGCCTCCCCACTGGGTAGTGTACAGGGTGAATTAGCAGGAGCTGTGGTAACAAAGTAGAAAAACACAAATTAAAATTAACATCCGTTTTCACTGTCATTTTGTAAAATCTGGGGTACAGTCAGGCTTGGGAAATAAAGGCATAAAAGCAGCATTCTGAAGCTCTGACTTATTTATGAGTTGATTTATTTACAAGGAGGTCACATACTTCCAATCCAATATCAACATTGATTCATAAGGCTGACCACGCATCGAACTCATCATACGATAAGGTTTAGGAGGGCCACATTAACATGAAGGTCTCCTGAGTATTTCTCTCTCTTAAGAAGAAAGAGACCCTCAACACAGGCCACGGAGAAGTAATGTCCAGTGCCAGAGGAAATACTCTTATACAAAAGAAAACACCCATTCTGGGAATGGGCTATACCCAGGGGTAACCAGCAAAATAATGAAAACAGCATGGTTTATAAGAAGGAATATCAATAGTATACCTCATCTTAAGTGAAAAAAAGCAAAGTCCCAGTGAGGCTTCAGCAAAGTATAGCCTGAAATAGAAGCTACATAATAAAAACAAATAATCTTTATGAAAAAGACTGGGTGTGGTAACTCATGCTTGTAATCTCAGCACTTTGGGAGAATGAGGCACAAGGATTGCTTGAGGCCAGGAGTTCAAGACCAACTTGGGCAACATCTCTACAAAAGATTAAAAAATTAGGCAGGCATGGTGGCACAGCTACTCAGGAGGCAGCTACCGTGGTCCCAGCTACTCCAGAGGCAGAGGTGGGAGGATCGCTGGAGCCCAGGAGTTCAAGGTTACAGTGAGCTATGATTGTGCCATTGTAGTCCAGCCTGGGTAACAGAGGCCCTGCCTCAAAACATTTTTTAAAAAAATAGATACATAATGAAAAAATAAATACAGAGAGCACTGTGTCCAAGTAACACCCATGGGTGCCATGGTAGACCACGTGTGATGTCATCCTGGGTTCTGGTGCAAGAGGCAGGGTGGTGGCAATGACACTTCTGCCTGTGTCTTGGCAGGAGTCTAACTCTGGAAATCCTCATGTTCCTCCCAACTGTTTCCCTGAGTTTGAAGCTCTCTGAGCTTCCTGAGGACAAAAGGAGCCTGCAGTCAGAATTACCTGATGACCCAAGATGTTAAGTGGAGCAACAATAGGTTTGAGTGGGCTTCTGAAATCCTTCCTAATTATGAATCAAAAAGTCTGGGGAGTTACTACAATACCACACCCAATCTCCAGATCACAGACTCCAAGTCCTTGGAGTTTCAGAAGTTTCAAGAAGATGATCAAAGAGGCTTAGCATAAGGCATCTCATATTATAGACAATAGATTCACAATGTACAGTTCTATAGCCTTCATCTGGAGATAACTGACCCCATTTTCATCTCTTTATTGGCTTTGGCCCACTTTTAAAATTAGAACAATACAACTATCCTCCCTCTTCTGCCCTTCGGTCCCCCATTTGCTTTTCATACTTACGCATTTGATAGCCTTTGACTGTGCAGGCCAGGCTGAAAGCTTGGATCAACCAACAACTATTGTGCACCAATGTTCCAATGTATCCACATGCTCCTATCTGAAAAGCAAAAGTGGGGCACAATGCTGAAGCTCTGCACACAGAAAAAAATGTGGTGTCTTATGATCTCAACGTGTACAAGTATTTACAAGGTCTCAGTGGTAATGATTCTAGGAGATGCCAATTGTACCTAAAAATTCAGTCACCTTGTGGTAGTGCTTCAGGAGCAATGTAAATTCCTGGGGAAAATTAAACCGAATGAGTAAAGGAAAGGTCTTTCATGTAATGTTTTCTGTACTTGGAAGCATCACTTTTTCAAGAGAAAATCTTGAGTGATCATAGAAATAAATCTCAACTCTGTGATAATGAATGGGTGTGCACTGAACCCTAGAACTTTGACTTTGGTAGAATTATTTTCTTAAAAGCCAGATAAATACAACCTATGCTGTTCCCTAGAGGTCATCCCAGACTTAAGCTGCAGGGTGTAGTTCTTAGAACAGAACAGAGTATGTGTTTTGAGCCTTGTTTGACTGATTCTCTTGGTAAATAAATACTTTTTGTAGATTGGCAGGTGGTTGTCCCATAACAATGAATTTCTTGTTATAGTTAAGTTTAAATCTTGAGCTGGAAAATGTTTGAACAAGTATGAATCATTGCAAGCCAACACATAAAAGTTTCAGCTGCATTGTGTGTATTTCCTGAGAACATGTGAGGAAAGAGAGTATCTTAGGATTTGCTCCCACAGCAGCGGTTACTCAGTATGGATTCCCCAACCCTAGGAATATTCCAGTCCTACACTGTCATGTCCTGCTTTTGTTCCATTTTCCAGGCTAAGAATGTCTTCCTTCTTTGTCTCCCTGAAGACCCTTTACTATTTATGAGTCTCTGATGCATTCAAATGGCATTGTCCCCAGGAAGCCTCTGCCCTGCTTCTCTAAGCAAGATATTAGGCATCCTTTTTTTGCTTTGTTTTTCAAAAATGTTGTGATAATTATCATTAATGTACTGCCTCATAATTATTTATAAGTAGGTCTACCTTCCTTTTTAGAATGTGAATTCTTTGAGGGTAAAACCTGATAACTGTTTATCTCCAGTTCTTCAATATATCAAATAGTGCTTAGCAAAAAACAGGTCTACAATACAGGTTTACAGAACGACCGAATGAACAAACTTTGAATCCATACATTTTCCAAGCATGGCTGTAAAATCAGCCTCTGGCAACAGATCCCTCACCATCAGCCTGGCTTTAGAATGAACCAGGATTCTGTCGTCCTTTCTCATGCTCTCTTCAACAACTCTCAATGCTACTCCAAATGTAAATTGATGTCAGAGGGATAAAAGCGACCAGTAAAAGTCACTTTCACCGTCACCTAGGTAATGGACTTTCAATGGACTTCAGACAAAATAAATTATCCAAATACCTATTCATGGCTACATAAACTTGGCTTTCCAAGACCTCTAGACACAGAGATACACATGCCCCTGCAAAAAATCAAGGAGCTATCACAGTTGAATTGCCTGAGGAGCTCATCCCTAAGTAGCTAGGAAGAAAGAAGCAGAGATTTCCTCACTGCTCTCTCAGTGCAAAAGCAGTTACAGCCTGGGAGATGCAGGCACAGGGATAAACTTTAAGTGGGCACCAGCCAGAGAGCTATTAGCTCCTTCAGCTTAGGAGAAGTTGTTGCTTAATTTCCCACAGCACTAAATCACTGAAATGATGTCCTTGTGTCCTGATAGGTTGATGTGACTCTGGAATTACCAGTGGGCAGTGTTAGTTACCTGTCATGTCAGGGGAAGAGTTGGTTCTGAAACACAGCTACTTAAGAGAAGAGCAGCCACGCTTTGCTGGGGCCTGGCAGGAGTTCCATTAACCTTATATTGCTCTAGCTGTGTCCGAATCTGGATGTCTATACTCAGGGCGAACCAGAAAGCTGCATTTTCTCTTCTATCTACCCACATCTTATGAGTGCACAGAACATTCTTGTCTGCAATACCCATTCTGCCTCATTCCCTACGCCACCCAGTGTCATAGAGAACCACGCTCATTATATCTCAGGCTTCTACAGTTCTTTCTAGATAAGAAGGTTGCTTTTTGCCAACATGATACAGCTTTTGAAAAGATTCAGTGGCTCAAATTCAGCTCTTAACAGGGCCACTTCATAACTCATACCAACAGTGATGACAAATTATTCCTCAGAAGAAACAGAATTTTAATTAGTAAACGACATTTTAGAATTTATTCCTATGAGCACATATCCTTTAGCCATGTGCCCTTGAAATGGTGAACATGAGCAAAAAGGATTCTGTTTAACGCGGCAAGACAGAAATAAATGGGTTTTGAATTCTGAATTTGCAGCATCTTATTTGGGGCTTTTAAGAGAGCAACATGAAAAGCACTGGCCTTTTAATAACCACTGAGTGGATTGTTTACTCTTACACAGAAATCACAAATGTGTATGCAATGGGAACCACTTACTGACAGGATATTTTTCATTGTAATCACAAAAACGTTGTATGCAATCAGCCAGTCCCAGTAGCGCAGGATGCTCTTGATGGGTTTCAACAGCAGATCGCCCCCAAAGAGCAGGAAGTAGAAACAGGCCACCAGGTACCCCATGCAAAAGATGCTGATCCTGGTGGTGCCAGTGATGAAGATGATGGTGAGCACGAACCAGAACAGGTAGCTGAAGACGATCACTTTGGACATGTCTAAGTAAGATCTGGAAAACAAAGCCGACGACAGAAGGACAACAACAGCAAAACAAACAGAAGCAAAATCAGGAAAGTCTCCTTTAACAAGGGAAGAAATTCATGCTCTCTACTATGCCTTGCAAATCAGACTATGAGCTTTAATTTAATCCTGGTATCTAGGAAACCCTCAAATAGTTAGTAATGTACCAATAGATGAGTTGTGGAAATTGTGTGTATGCTTCTCACCACCTTATTCAAGCCAAATTTATCACAAACAACATCTTCTGCCTACCACTTGAGTATTCAGAATTCTCCTTTATTTTTCTATGGGAGACATGAATCACAGCATGGCAAAAGAAATTTTAAGATACAGATGCCTTCTGTCTAGTGAAAGAGAAGTTAAGAATGGATGAACTAATTCCTTTGATAAACTAGAAGTTAAACAAATTTATATTGAACACAAAGCTTTTATTAGAGGTGGAAATCTTTCTCTACAGATGGGAGGTGATTCTGACAAACTATCCACAACCATGGTGGGGCTTTTTTGTTCTTTCCAGTACTCTGTTTTTGGAAGTCCTAGGGATGAGTCAGCATTCCCTTTTGGTGGCCACCCATCCCTGCTGCTTTCCTGATGGAAGGTGAGGCCACCACTCAGGTGTCAGTATTGCAACAAGCAGCAGCTTTAGCCTACTGGTCAATGTCATCTGACAGGAGTCACACCTGCAGGCCAAGTCCCAACTGCATTTCTTGATTAGAACTGTTTGGTTTTGGGGGTTTTGTTTTGGTGGTTTCTTTCACCACGTTTGGGAAGAAGCATAGGAGAACAAATTCTGGATTAATTTTTTGATTAATGAATTCTTGTTTTGTAGGATGTTAATAAGTAATTGCTTAATAAAATATGCATTACACTTGAGCTATCAGCATTATTAGGAAATCAGTTTGAGTTGTGCCTTGGTACATTTTTCAGGTAAGTGAACTTTTACCCTTTATCCTTTTTAAAGGAAAACATTTAAATACTTTTATAATTTTTTTTCTAAAATATATAAAACTCTTCCTTGACACCCTAATGGAGAGTGGAATGAAATGTCAGTATCTCTCTGTATCCCTGGATCATCACAACTAAAGGTAGTGATTTGGATGAGCCTAGGGGCCTTCTGAAGTGTGTGTGATCTGAATTCAGTGGAACTGGGCTGCTGGCATTTCGAGTGTGTGTGCTGGCCCATGTGTGCCTGTGAATGCAGCTTATCCTTTCCTTACCTTTCCTTCCTTGCCTGCAGCAGTCAATTCCTGCTTTACCTGTCCTGGCCTTCACATCTTGGCATTGAACCCACTTTAAGTCCAGAATTCATCAAACTAAGTTTTTGAGGATAAGTTGGAAAAAAAACCCCAGCAAACATGCTTCAACAAGGAGCCTTAAGGATCTCTGAGTAGAGAGACTGAGCCCTGATGACAGGTACTGTGGCTAAGGGGCCACCTAACTATCAGGGCTCTGGCCACTTTCCAGAGATCCCAGGCTGCTGTGGGGCTGACCCCTGTTGGGGAGGAAGAGGCGAGCACGGCTGTGCCTCTGACCAGCAAGTGTATGCACTGGCTTCCTGCCCACTGCTGTGGCATTTGACAGGCTGCTTCCTGAGAGGGGTCACTTTGCTGGCAGTCCTCATTGAGAAACAGAACAAAAATTGGAAATAACAAAAAAAAAAAAAAATCAACTTTAAAAATCAACGGCACACAAAAGCTTTTCATTTGAGTTACGATTTAGGTTTTTCATGAATACACTAGAAATACTTATGTTCCCTCTGCAATAGTAGAAATATTGGGCTAGACTGACTGTCTTCTTAGCGTCACAGAGAAAAAGTGGAAAATGGAAGTCCTACTTCCTACTAGTCCTACTAGATCAGTGCCTAGTCTGGTACTTAATTCATAAGTAGAATGGTCAAGTCTATATGGCATATTGTTTTGAAGCAAACTCACTTCCTGATTTACTCAGTCCATATTGAGCCTCTTGTGCTACCAAGAGGTGCTCGAGTGCTTAAACATTCAGATTTGGGAGCTGGATTGCTTGAGTTCCAATCCCAGTTCCACTGTTGCCTGTGTCTCATCTCGTTGCTGCAGTTTCCTGATCTCCACAATGGGGTAACAGCATGACCTTCTAGGGTTGGGGTAAAATGGCTCCATGTGTGCAAAGCCTGGAACAGAGCCTGGTGCAAAGGGAACACTAGGTGACTGACAGCTATCTGTATTGGTATATGCATTGTGGACTGAGAACTGTACGAGGGGGATGGGGACAAGTGCAAAAGCAAGTTAGGTGTGATCTTCACTCTAAGGCTACAGCTTATTAACACCAGGCAGAAGATGAAACACACCATGTAAACAGAAATCTCTAGAAGATCAGAAGCTGGAGAGCAATTCCAGGTGTGGGTTGGCCAGCCAGGGTGCTATCAGTGACTTGTCTCCACTTGGATGGCACACGTGTATGAAATTAGTCCCACAACATATAGCTAATAAGAGGGTATAAAAAGTCACAGCAGCTCCCCCAGACAATTGACTACAGTGGGCAGCTGAGTGGAGTCTTAGAGGCATTTAAAGACTGACAACCTGACTGCAGAGGCAGAGTGGGCCTGCCCTCCATGAAGTGGGCTTTGGGTGACAAAATCTCAACATGGAAACTCAGGGAAGGCAGAAAGGGTGAGTCCACAGGAGAAGTTGGGCATGGTTTAAACACAGACACAGTGAGGGAAACACAGCCCAGATCAGCTGTCATGAGGGTGGGTGGAGTGGTCAAGGATGGAAAAGCAGCTAGGGACCCCTTGCATGACCACAGGGGAGACACTGCTCAGGAAGAGCAGAGGCACAGGGTGGAATCTAGGGAGCCATCCCTCCTCAGTGCCTGGTGAATACAGAAAGTGAGGATAAGAACAGGGAATGAGGAGGAGAGATGGGAGATGAGGAAGACAAATGGAGGATGAGGAAGAGGGATCAGGGATAAGGATGAGGGATGGAGGATGAGGAGGAGAGATGAAGGATGAGAATGAGGAATGAGGATAAGGAGAGAGTTGGAGGATGAGGATGAGGGACAGAGGATGAGAAGGAGGAATGAGAGTAAGGATGAGAGATGGGGGTTGAGAATGAGGGATAGAGGGTGAGGAGGAGGAATGGAGAATGGGGATGAGCTATGGGGATGAGGACGAGGGATGAAGGATAAGTAGGAAGAGTGGAAGATGAGAAGAAAAGATGGGGATGAGGAAGAGAAAAAGGGATGAGAATGAGCTATGAGGATGAGGGATGAAGAATGAGGAGGAGGGATGGAGGATGAGCTATGGAGATGAGAATGAGGAATGAAAAATGAGGAGGATGAATGGAGGAAGAGAATGAAGGATAAAGAAGGATGAGTAACAGATAAGGATGAGGGATGGGATGGACAAGAATGAGCTAAGGAAATGAGCTTGAGGGATGGAGGATGAGTAGGAGGAGTGGAAGATGAGAAGGAGGGATGAGGTGAGGCAGAGGCAAGGGGGATGATGAGGAGGGCTGGGAGATAAGGATAAGCTATGAGGATGAGGCTGAGGGATGAAGGGTGAGAATGAGGAATGGAGATGAAGAGGAGGCAGGCAGGAAGAGAAGGAGAATGAAGGATGAGGAGGAAGGATGGAGATAAGTAGGAGAAATGGAGGATAAGAATGATCTATGGGGATGTGGATGAAGGATGAAAGATTGGGAGGAAGGATGGAGGATGAGGAGGAGACATGGGGACAAGGATGAGGGATGCGGATAAGGATAGAGATTAAGGATGAGAATGAGGGGTGGAGATGAGGAGGAGGGATGCAGGATAAAAAGGAGGCATGGGGATGCAGATGAGGGTGGGGGATGAGGAGGAGAAATGGGAATGAAGATGAGCTATGGGGATGAGGAGGAGGGATGCAAGATGAAAAAGAGAAATGGAGGATGAGGAGGAGGAATGGGGATAAAGATGAGCTATGGGGATGTGGATGATGGATGAAAGATTAGGAGGAAGGATGGAGGATGAGGAGGAGAAATGGGGATAAGGATGAGAGATGGGGATAAGGATGAAGGATGGAGAATATGGATGAGCTGTGGACAAGAATGAGGGATAGAGGATGAGGAGGAGGAGTAGAGAATGAGGAACACTTACAGAGGAAAGATGGGGATGAGGGGAGGGAAGGGGGATGAGGATGTGCTACAGGGATGAGTATGGGGGATGGAGAATGGAAGGGTGCAAGATGAGGGGTAAGAATGGAGACGAGGGAGTAAGGATGAGTAGGGGGAATGGAGGATGAGAAAGAAAAATGGAGGATGATGAGGGATGGGAATAAGAATGAGAGAGGGAGGATGAGAATAAGTGATGAAGATGAGGAAGAAGGCTGGAGAATGGGGAGGAGGGGTTGGGATAAGGATGAGCTATGGGGATGAAGGTGAGAAGTGAAGGGTGAGTAGGAGAGACAAAAGATGAGGAGGAGAGATAGGGGAAAGATAAGGCAGAAAGATGGGGGATGAGGAGGAGGGAGGGAAGATGAGGATGAGCTATGGGGATGCGGAGGAGGGACATGGGATGAGCAGGAGGACCCTCCACTAAAGAGCTGGTATTAATGGCACAAGTCAGTTTTTATATAAGGAAGAGGAGGAGAACTGAGGTCATAAACAGGTACTTTACACTGACAAAAGCAGGTGCAGTGCTATAATTCAGAGACTCAGCTTCCAGGCTGCTGACCAACCCTGTCCAGCATTTATTAGCTTCAGTGTGTACAATTCAGCGGATCTATATTCCAAGTACAACAGAGAAAATATAGAGGAGCAATGTAAAGGAAATACACACATGGAAGTAGCTCTTAGCAAATGTGAAGCTCTTGTTACCTGCAATGAATAAAATCTGGCACAGGGTTGTGCTGGCTGAAGGAGGCTGCATCGAGGTTCATGCAGATCTCGACATTGTCACCTGCCATGATCCGCACTGCAGCCTTGTTCTCATCCTCAAAAATCTGCCGTTGTAGGGAGGCACACAGAAGCAGCATGAAGTCATCTGGCAAGACAGAGGTGAGATCACTATGCAGCCTTGTCCTCTTCTGATTTACATAATGCAACACATAGTCATCACACAGCAACAGCCACCCCTAGCTCCTGAGTTGTGTTCCCAAAGTTCATATTATAAAATTCATCATGGAGTCCAATGTCAGGGCCAAGTCATCCCTTCTCCACCTTGTAGGGCATAGAGTGACCACAGATGTGGCAGATGTGGCATAGAGTGCCATGGATGTGGCAGATGCAGACATTTGTTTTTCTTTATCCTTTCCATTCCCCTTTGCATATGTAACCAAAGACTCTCCCCAAAGCATAAGCCACACTGCAGATGTGGTGAGAGCAGTTGGAGATGGTGGACCATGCATCAGGGCATAGAGCAGCCTGAGAGCTGTCCTCCAGGCAACTGCCCACAAAGGCCTCAGGCCAAGCCTGCCTTGCAGCCTGCACACAAGCTGCTTCCTTGCTTCTTAAATTAAACCTAAACTTGTTTAGGCAGGGCAGTCATTTGCATTTTCTTCAACACCCAGTACTCCAGTCTTCGGGGAGCTGCTCTGACCTTTGGATCACCAGCTGCCCTGCGAAGACCTTGGGGCTGCAGCCCAATTCTAGGGCAACTGAAATCTGAGAAGCATCTCCCAGCACCCACTGTCTCATGTTCAGGTTTGATTTATCTGCATTGGGAGCCAGAAACCACAAAGTCAGAAAACACAAAGCCTTCCTCTCTGGTCTGTCTTTTGAAAGGTGGGTGTGTAGATATGTGTGTGTGTGTGTGTGTGTGTGTGTTGGGGGAAGTGAAATTATCAAGTGAATATGGTATTTCCAATATCGATTTCTTAATTTTGCAAATGTAAAAGGGCGAGTAGAAGCCATTAATAACATGTGATATTAATGTGTAAGACAAGCCTTTACATGATTATGAAGTCTGGTGGAAGACGCAAAGGCACTAATGCATAGCACGTGAAGAACGATTAGCAGTAAACCTGCATACCAGCCCTCCCTGGCCCTGCAGTAGAAACACTTACAGACGAGAAACACAGGGTTGGGCCGCACAATGAAATCTGGGAAGTACAGCCACTTTATGATGTTGTCGTTGAAGCTGGCACCCTTGAATCTCCATGGGTAATCTGCAGAAAAGGAAGTGGTGAACAACACAATCAATATTCTTGTTCACCACTCTTCTCCCAGCCGTCCACTAAGTAATGGCTACTTCTAAAAGTAGATCCAGGGAAGGGCAGGCTCACCTCGGCAAGGAGCAGGTGGGATGCCGATGCAGATGAAATACTGGAAGGTGATGATGCATGCCAGGAAGCAGCAGTACTTGGGCCAGATCTCTGCGATGGCTTTCCTTCTGCGTCTATATAAGACAGCGATCAGCCAGCAGGCATGAATCATGGCATAGAAATCCATTCGCTGGCCAATCACGTTAACTGACATTAGGAAACAGGTCTGTGTAAAGATGAAGAGAGGCAAAAAAAAAAAAATCAGGCTTATGGGAAAGGGGACTAGTGATAAGTATCAGATCTGCGTAGGTGGAGGAGACCCACATCCCTCAGGGCCAGACTGTCTGCACAGATTCACCAGTGCTTGCTCTTTTGAGTGTCTTAGAGTGAAGACAGAAATCCTTTATAAATTACTTCCGAGGGAAAAACTAAGTAGCTGTTATAATAACCACTTGAGACAATAAAGAGAACAACAATTTTTATCTCTTCATGAAACATGACCATTGCTGCTTCATTCTATGAAGGCACAGGCACTATCACAACCATTTTAGCTTAAAACAGTTAATTCTGCAGCTTATGCTTTCAGAATTCACAAAAAGAAAGAAGATGAATATTTATTTATTTATTTGTTTAGAGATGGAATCTCCCTCTGTTGACCAGGCTGGATTGCAGTGATGTGATCTCAGCTCACTGCAACCTCTGCCTCCCAGGTTCAAGCAGTTTTCCTGCCTCAGCCTCCCGAGTAGCTGGGACTACAGGCACACACCACCACACCTGGTTAATTTTTGTATTTTTAGTAGAGACGGGTTTTCACCATGTTGCCCAGGCTGGTCTCAAATTCCTGACCTCAGAAGATCCACCTGACTCAGCCTCTCAAAGTGCTGGGATTACAGGTGTGAGCCACTGCACCCAGCCAGAAGATTAATACTTTATTCTTGAGAAGAAAACTGTTAACACAGAAACTGATGGCTATGCATTTAGATGGCTCTGGAGATCCAGAGAGGCCAACGCACTGCTGTGGAGAAGGTGTTTGGCACCCAATCTTGGCAAGTCTTCAGTCAAGCCAGTTAACCATCAGTACAAACACTTTCTGCTGTTCTCAAGGAGACAGCCGTCATGCCTGGAGATGTGTCACAAAGCTCCAGGGGTCAGCTGGCCGGAAGAAGTTCTTGACTTCTCATGGAAAAGAGAAATAAAACATGTCAGCAAGGAAACTCACCTCCAGACCGAACTTGTAGAAGAAGTAATTGATGAAGTATTTGGCACAATTAACAAGTCCGTCATCTAGATGTAGTCTTGTAATGTCATGAAAGATAGTTTTCGACACAGGGGCTGTCAGGTTATTTCGACCTCGATAGTATTCCTGATGGCGGTAAATGGTGACTTCAAAGGCCAGGATAGCCAGCATCAGGAGGTTATTCTACAAAGCAAGAAAACACAACTGTGTCAGCCAGATGCTTTATGATTTGGTAATTTCAAGCAATCCTCATATTCTTGACAACTAAAAGGAGAATGTTTTATAAAAGTTCACCTCTATTAAACAGTTTTGAGTTCAATATTTATTTTCTCTGTCTTACTTATTGTGGCATTATCTCCATTAAGAAATCAGGCTAACTTCCAAAATAATAGGATCTAGAATCTCTAGACCTAAGATACTGCTGTTCATTCCTGTTTCTCAGAACTACACACCTCATAACAGGGAAGCAATTTCCAGTGATCTAAGGAGGGCAGTTCAGCGTTGTTTGCAACCAGAAGTGCAAAACAGTACAGAGACATCCTGGGAAACACACTAAGCTAGATGAGTGAGAAGCTGCTTAGGGGAAGTTTTTGAGTACTCCTGAAATCTGGCTACAGAGAGCAATAGATTGAGAAGCATGCTGACAGTAAAGTAAAGTAGTGATGATATAACTGTTTTTTGAGATAATGAAAATAGTTAACATTTATGGAACCATAGCTTGCAGATATGATTCTATCACCTTTTTCAAAAACCAATTTCTTTACTCTCATAACAGCTATTTATGGTGAGTACTGGCACAAAAGATGTCTACCACACGAGGAAAAAACTAGAAGCTAAAAAAAGAAAATGGGATGCTTAACACATCTTAAAATTTCAGGTGCTAAGTGTAGAGGCTGTATTATTAAGTGCATGCCAGTATAACATGATTAGGACTGCTCAGATCATCCATGAAAATAAGATGTGAAAAATCTGAGGCATGTGGTTTTCATTATGTTTGTATGACTATTTGCAATCAAGTTTCCTTTGATAAATATATGCTTTATTATTTCCAGATGTAATAGATGCTCTTTATTAAAAATTATAGAGAAACAGAATTTACACAGCACAATATCTTGTAAGGCTAATATGCTTCTCAGAAATAATCACTATTGAGCATTTGGTATATTTTATTCAATATTTTTCTTTGTGTCTAGAAGAGATCATACTATGCACAGTGTTTTGAAATTAGCTTTTTAAAAAACAATATATTTTAGACATGCTTCAATTCTAATGCACTCATCGACTTTAATCTTGCAATGGTCTTAAAATGATTGTATAATGTTCCAGTGAATGTATTTGTCATATTTTATTCAAGCAATCTCAGACCGTTTGGTCATTTTCTCTTTAACATGTCACAATACTGATTGTAACACCTAGGATTTGTTGCAAAGGCGATGCCAAATCCCACATGAGAAGATGAGGTTACTATCAAATGGGTGTCAAGCATCTCAGGGAAAAGGATTCTGAACTGTTATACAATGGTGTGGAGGCCCAAACTAAGCCCGAGAAAGCCGTTACCCTCAGGTAGACTAGCAGAGGCGAAGACTTCCGCAGGCCAACCCACTCTGTAGGATCAACAGGAGCACTGTAGAGCAGAGACTTGTTCAACTCATTAAGGGGGATGTTCGTTTGATTTTCATTTGGCTAAAAAGAAGAGAAAATGGAGTAAAAAAAACAGTTCCACAGATTAGGAGAGCTTGGGTTATTTCTTCTTCAGCTTTGAGCAAAGGGACAATGGTGGGATGGGAGGGACAGGTGCATTTGGGGGGAGACCTCAGTATGAGAAGAGGCTTAACACAGGGCCAGAGCACGTCCAGCCAGGGAGAGATGACTTACAAGCCAGGCCAGGCCAAATGTACTTGGAGATGGAGGTTCCCCAATTACTTGCCTCACTTCACTAAAGGGCAATCAGGAGTATTCCCCCATCACCAAGGCTCACCAAGGAACAGTTAACAGAGAAGTTCTCAGGCTTAATGGTTTGGAGCTGGTACAACATTTTGCAGACGATGATCACACACGTCCAGACCGTGCAGACACTAGAAGCCAGACGGCGCAGCTTGGCGTATGGCAGAGCAAAAGCCCAAGAAATCAAAAATACATAGTTGAATAGAGACACCTGAAAACATAAAACCAGAAATGGGGACGAAAATACGTAACATGGCACAACAAACAGGCCATCCACAAAACAAGATGACTTGATTTACTCAGTTCAGCAAAAGTGAACTGGATTTCTAGCACATGCGAGGAATTGCCCTAGGTGCTGGGGTACTAAAACAGGTGAGTTATGGTCTCACCCGTCGAGGACATTACGTCTTGTATGGCAGACAGACATATAATCAGGTGATGTCAATACCATGTAGCACTGGCTAAACTATTGAAGTGGGTAGGCTCCTGTGAGAGCACCCAGAAGGGTCCTTGGTTGAATGTGGAGGTCAAGAAACATTTTGAAGAAGAGACAGTACCTGAACTGAGCCAGGCCAAGAATGAGAGGTGCATTCCAGGTAAAGGAGGCATGAGCAAAGGCAGGAAAGCATGAGCTAGCATGATGGGGACAGGCGACCACAAACAGCTGCAAAGTTCAGAGTTCAAAGTATAAAGTGCAGCAGTAGGTGAGGCTGGAGATGCAGCTACAGCCAAGTTTTGATGGATCCTTTTCATACCATGCTATAGCACAGGAACCCATTCTTCAGAAAACTGAGAGTGACGGAAGGGAATTACACTGGGAATTTGGAGGTAAGATATGCCTCTCATTGAGATAAATGTAACTGACAAATGGAGGGCTCATTGTGGGAACTGGACACCAGATGGGAGACCCACTCACGCGCTGCTGCAATAGCCCAGGGGAGATGGGGAGGAGGTGAGGATTCAAGATAGGAGGCAAAATTAGCTGGCCTGGATGACTGATTGGCTTGGTGGGCCGGTGGGTAGGGGAGAAAGTTCGAGGAGTGACTCCCAGGTTTCCACTCAGGAGCCTGAGTGGACGACAGTGCCATTATTGAGACAGCAGTGCTGACAGGGAAGGTGGTTGGAGCAGCAAGGGCAATGAGCTCAGCTTGAACCTGTTGACTGAGCTGCATGTGAGTTTACTGATCAGGCCGGATGTTCCCACATTTCTAGCAATTCTCTATAGTTAATAGTTCATTGGACAGTATAGAAGGACCACCATCTTCTTCAGGCATAGGAAATGCTCATTTATCTTGACTATTGTTGTAATATCCTAGAGATGTTTAATATTATCAGGTAGAAATTACAGCACGCTCTAATTTGATACAACTGAACATGTACCAAGCATTGTGGGCTAAGCCTTGTGGGTGCTAAGAGACATAGTTACCTACTTGGCTTACAAAACTATAAAAGAAAAAAATTTGGAGACTGCATGACAGTATTTAATTCTGCTACTTGTTACCTGGTTGCCTGTTATTCTTCTACTCAACTATGTGTCACTGTCCAAGGCAAGGAACCTCTCTGAGAATTAAGTGCTGAGGCGAAGACTTCTGCAGAATATATTAGGGTAGGAAGAGATGCCTTACAGAATTAGTTGAAGATGAAAGAAATACTGTACATGGAAAGGCTCTGGAAACCATGACTCACTCATAAACATAATCAATGTTACCTTTTAACAAAACAGATTAGCGAATTGACTCTTCCTCCATAGTCATTAGCAAGTGTAACGTCAATCTGGATATTAAAAAGCAAACCTTATTAAAGATGCTGTGAAATTAATTCTGTTGTGTCTGCTATCACATATCTAAGACCTTTAGTATAAAGGTAGCACAATTAATTTACTCAGAATTTTCAATTTTCTGAGTGATGGGGAAAAGGATATAAAGTTAGTAACTTTCATTAGGTCTTAAGTAGGTTCAAGGTGACACATCCCCTGAGGATTCCCTGCCCACAGGAAGCATGTGAGAAGGACAGATGGAGGCACACAGGCACTTGGTGACAGTGTTAGGGGACTGAGACCAGAGGAATAAACAGGAGTGAGACAGGCAGAAGAAACAGCAGGTCCAAGGCCCTTCCAGACGTGAGAGAGCATGGGCTGACCATTCTTGGAGAAGTAAGTGATGAATTATGAGAGAAGTGTGATGTGAAACCTGTCAGAGGACTTTAAAACCCACCTGGCGTCCTGGAGTGTCCAGGGATGGCAAAGGTGAGTGGTCTGGGCTGGATCATGGGGGTATTATACCATGTTACCGTGAGGATGAGATGTATTTGCTGCAAGGTTTCTGGTAGAGGGTCCTCATGATCATATTTAACCTGTGGGAAGACTATTCTGCCTGCATTGTAGAATACATGTTGGAAGGAGAAAAGATTGAGAAAAGCTTGGAATCTGTAAGAGTAATCTAAAGGGGGGATGGAGGTAGAGACAGTGAGTAGGACACTTGAGAGTGCTTTGGGGCCACTGAAGAAGTGGGGTCAGGCCCAGCTGTCACATGGACACAGGGGCATGGAGTTCACAGCACTGAGTTGACACAGATTTTAGGACTCACAGCTGGTGGAGGGCAACTGTACCAGAGTCCTGTGCTTGTGAGCTCGTGAGCTCACCTATGAGAGTGCAGAACAGAAACGGGCTGTGGACAGAGCCTGAGGAACACGCCGAGGAAGCTGGTGGGAAGGGCAGGAGGAGCCCAGGAATGAGACAGGAAGGACCTGAAGAAGCTGTGGGGAGGGGCCAGGAAGGTGAGAGACGTCCAAAACAAGAGGAGGGAGAGCGTCAACGACAAGGAAAGGTTCCCTGGTCCCCAGCATCCTAGAGAAGTCAAATCAGAGGACTGAAGAGCCTCTGCGAGGTGAATATTTTTATTTTTATCATTTTACAAATTAAAAACAACTGGGACTAAGTGAAGTATGATACTTCATTCCATACAAACAGCAAGGCTGGTGCAAAGCTCAGTGCACCTGTTCCAAACCCATGCTCTCTCACGGCCCCATCATCTAAAGAGATCATGATCGCATCATTTCCCTGATGGTAAGAATCTCATGGAAGGGAAGAGGAAGAAAGAAGGAAGAGGAGCAGGAGGAGGGAGAGGAGGGATAAGGAAGAAGAGGAGGGGGAAAAGGGGAGAGGGAAGGGGAAGAAGAAGGAGGAGGAGGAGGTGGAGGAGGACGATGATGACAAATACCTGGCCACAGCCAACATCTAATGAACTAGAATTTTAGGGAAATAGGTGCTGGTCCAGATATATAACAAGTGTCCAGGTGATTCTTACTATCAAGGATTTTGAGTAACAGTTTTATGTCATAATGCTTTCATAAGAAGGCACTGCACACGGATTGCCATCCTATCTGAGTATAACCTTGTGGGGTCTCAGGGCCCTGTCTGGAGGGAAGGGGCCTCTGAGAACCAAAGCCTGCCGGGCCCTGTGCTTACCTGTCCCTGGCCTCCCTCCCCCAGAGAATCCCAGCCGCAACTATCACCTTTAGGCTGCAACCCCCGCAAGGGATACTCCTCCATGTGCAGCCAGTGCTCACTGTGGGCACCTCTAGCACAGCAGTTATTGTCACTTTTAGTTTTATTTAGCAGCCATTCCCATCAGGCTGTGAGCTCAGACAAAAAGTGTGTCTTTCAACCTACCGCACCAGCACCTAGCACCACGTACACGTTCACTTTATTATGAGTGCTTAATAAAGGCTCAATGAATACTTAGTGAGAGTGAAAATAATAACCTCAACTGACAGGAAGGAGACAACTGAAACCTCAACTGACGAGGAGAAACCTCAGGTTTGCAAAGTTCTTTTGTTCTCTTCCTTCCTTCAGTGGGTGAACATGGAGCTTCTCTGACTGGCCAGGCCCCAGGCAGGAGGGAGCTGAGGTTCTAACAGAAAGTGTGGCCGCTCCCTCAAGAATCACGTGACGTCACAGAGCTGTCCAGCAGCCTTGGAATTAGAAAGTAGCTGTGTATGTCAAAAGGAGTAGAGAATGTTCTATGTATATAATAATATATATATATATATATTTAACTCTAGATTATTCCAAAACAGAGTCTCTCCTGAATAATTTGCTGATGTAAAATTAAGCTTTCTCTAACAAGTTCTTTTCCAGTGCCTTCTTTTTCAGATACCTCATGGTGATAACTTTGAAAAGGTTTAATATTTGTAGGAGAGATGAACCTGAAAGTCGTGAAAACAAGCACCCTTACTGAGGCCTTGGGTAAGGATGTCTGGAGCCCGAAGCGTGCTGCCACAGCTCCTGAAGAGCTTTCTTTGTGGCGAGGGGCTGCGTCCTGCCTGTCTCTCCAATGCCAAGGTGATGGGGCAGGTGGAGATGCAGGCAGGAGAACGTCCTCTGCATAGAGCCCGAGTGAGGAGCTAACGGGGACGACGCAGGGGGCCTGATGCATGCACCCTGGAGCTTGGGCACAGAGCTTGGGCACTGGTACCCATGAGGCCAGAACAGATGAAGGCCTCTGGCCACAGGGTGCAGAGAGTCTCTCTGTTGGGCTCTATGTGTTCAAGCAGAGCAAGGCCTAGCTGTGGGTGGCCCCTGAGCCCGATGAGAAGGCACAGAGTGCTGAGCTGCTCCGAGGCTGCAGAGAAGGCTGTCTGGAAGGGCAATAGGACTCCACAGAAGAGTCCAGAAGGAGAAGATGCTGGGAAACCAGGGGCTAGATCCCGGTGCCAGCCAAGAGTGGCTGCTGGATGACCCACTGAGGAGCCTCCAGAAGGGCAAGGGCAGGTTTAACCTGCCAGCTACCAGCCCAGTGCGTGAGGCCATCATGGGATGGCACAGGCCAAGTCACAACATCCCCATCCCAGGGTGCCTTGCCCTGAGCTTGTGAGTCTGAGCTCCAGCCCAGGAAGGAATAAAATAAGAAGACTAAAGAGCCTCCATGGGGTGGATTTTTTCTTAATAAAGAACTTCGTTACAGAATTTAGGAGGGGAGGAGGTGTGAGTGAGAAAGACAGGATCAGCTAGGAAAGGATGAGATTCTACCTGGGTAAGGACCCGAGTCTCGATGATTCTCTGTGGCTACACAGCTTTAACGAATGAAGCCAGATTTTGCTCACTAACATCACTGTAGGATTTTGCATTTCTTAGGAATGATCGGAAAGTGCGCTGTGTTCAGGGACACGGAGGTTAAGTTTCCCTGTAGGATGCATTTTAAAGGGACAATGAAGGTCTGAAGAGAAGTTTTTTGATTAGATGTCACCAAGTTAATTGCTCAGTTTGCCGATTACATTAGAAAGAGTCAGCAGTGCGCACACTGCCAAGAGCCCAGAGACCAAAGTTCAGGGCAGGAAATCCCTCATGCAGGTGGGTGATGTCACGCACAACACGAGTGTGAAGCAATCTTACAGCAATGGGATCTGGCAGATGCTAGCAGCAGAAGGAGGAGGATTTCTATGCTCATGAGTCTTTCACTCGTTTTAAAGTTGAAGGTGAGAGAGATGAAATTAGGAATGAAAATTCTGAAAGTCTGTACAATGTATGAATCACAGAGAAGAGAGTGGCGATACTCTGTGGAAGGCTAACTAGAGTAACTAGATCCTTTGTTACTTGATGGTCTGTTAACAAGATTATGTCTGTACACTCATTAATGATAACGAAGAAGTTATGTTTGCCTTTTGTTTAAAATATGTAAGAAATTGCATCCTTTAACGCTTTGGTTCCTTTTCTCATGGATGGATTTACAACAGGATGGATTTATGACAGCAGATTCTCTGTGTCCGACTCCCAGGAATTTCCGTTCCCCCTAACGTCCACTCCCATCGTTACATTGTCTGAGCATGCCTCTACACCCGCAGCACAGCTTCTCATGAATCAGAAGTCATCTGTACCTCGGATTGGATTTGTTCAGAAATGGTCTTTGTGCATTTTTTGTCAAATACCTTTTCTTGAATATTCAAATCCTCAAATCTGAACTGTTGAATTCACCTCTACCACTAAAATGTTTAAATATTTGCTCTCAATGAATATAAATACTAGGCTAGAGTTTGGCTCCAATTAATGTATACATCCAGTGACTTAACAATGGAGCTGCTGCCATGTCCCCCACAAATCTCACAGAGACAGTGGCTGCTGTTTTCATTCCCACTTGGCAATGTTCCCCTGCCCATTTCAGATGCTTTGTATGAACTGGGGGAGAAGTTCTAGTTTAGACTACAGAGCTCAAATTAAGGTTCATCTCTTAGCTACCTATTTGTGAAACATTTTAGGTTTGCAGTGTTATAGTTGTGATATTTTACTGTTATATATATAACTTTTTAAAGATTATAGGCAGTAGTTCCTTGATTTTTAGAGGGCAAAGACTCCTTGAATTGAAACCAACTCAAAAATAGTCCAGGCATATATAAGTATGCGAACACTATTTGTTGAATAAATGGAAAGAAATCTAATTTCTCCACAATGAACTTTAAATGATCTGTTGACTGGATGATGACTCTCTTCTTCACAATCCAGGAAACACAAGTGCAATACAGATGCATGGCTGAAGACTTTGTGTTGTATCTCAAGAAATCCAAAAGTAAACAAAGTGAGCTCTACCAAAGATTTTATTTTTTCTCCTTGGGAATGTAAACTGGAATGCTATTTTCCTTGGATAATTTAGGGAGCTAGATTCCCATAGGCAGGGGCAGAAGGGCAGCCTGCTCTCACACACTTCCTTAAGGACTAGATGAAAATAAGTAGCCTTTGTAATACAACCAGGCCAACGAGAAACTCAGCCACGAATCTCTATCCTTTTTCTCAGTGCCGCTGACCCTTGGATTTCGATTAAGTGTATGTACTTACCTTGGAGTCTTGATAGCCTAATGTAATGGGCATTACATTAAAAAAATCAGCTGGAAAAAGATAATGATGACCTACTGTGGTTCTATTTAGCCTGATGATAGGACAAATGTTCACTTGCCTCTTTCACGGAAACCCAGATAATGTATGAGGAGACGATTTTGATGATGTGCAACTCCAAAATCCACCACATGAACACCTGCAGCTTGTGAAAATACTCCAGGAATTTTAAGAAGAGTACAGTGAGGCGGTCAATCACCAGGTGCCATTTGTTCCTTAAATCTGCAAAATAGGAAGCACAGCCAAGAGCATAACATTTTAAAAATATTATCATTTAAAGCATATCTTACAACCTTCAAGTTGGAATGAGAGGCTGCAAAATAATTATAGTGGATGAATTCTTTAAAAACCCAAATCTGAAATAAGGGTGAAGTAACAATCCCAAGTCATGATGACATAGATATCATAAACTGAGACTTGGAGGGACAATGTGACTTTTGTCTACCTTTTGATTAATGTAAAGATGGATTTTGACATTATTTACTTTTATTTCTTTCTTTTTTTTCTTTCTTTCTTTCTCTCTCTTTCTTTCTTTCCTTTTCTTTTCCTTTTTCTCTCCCTCCCTTCTTCCCTCCCTTCCTTCCTTCCTTTTTCTGACAGAGTCTTTCTCTGTAACCCAGGCTGGAGTGCAATGGCATGATATTAGCTCACTGCAACCTCTGTCTCTTGTGTTCAAGCTATTCTTGTGCCTCAGCCTCCTGAGTAGTTGGGACTACAGGTAGATACCACCACATCCAGCTATTTTTGTATTTTCAGTAGAAATGGGGTCTTGCCATGTTGGCCAGACTGGTCTTGAACTCTTGAGGCTGGCCTCAAATGATCTGCTAGCCTCAGCCTCCTAAAGTGCTGGGAGTACAGGTGTGAGCCCCCATGCCCTGTCTCCTTGACGTTATTTACTCTTAAAACCAAACTGTAATTCCCTAATTTTCTGGGAATATTAAATAACCTAACTCCTTCTAAATGACATCTTTCTTGACACAACAGCACTTTTATAAGTGGTCTCTCTCTTTGTACAAGGCTTAACTGGTGAGTGGATAAAGCTCTCTGGCTTTCTGAAACATTGTCAGATTCATTCAAATAATAATTTTTAATCAAATTACTAATTTTATTATTTCTACCTTGTGCTAACGCAGGAGTCATGTTTCTTTTTGTCTAGAAGGACTTTGCTGGCTCGCTTTCCTGACTGAAAGTTACAACAGGACTCTTTTGTAATATCAGGCTGTCCTGTTTGTAAACAAAAGCTCACAAGTCTATCCTGGAAGATTACCAGTCCTAAGTGTCTCTCTAAATAGCTTCTTTACCTGTGCTGGGTAGATGCAACAGTTACTGTACCTGGTTCTGAAAGCTAAGTAAGTTTCTAGTTATTGTGAAATATGCTTACAATAGTTCTCCATTATCCATGGCCTTGCTTTCCAAGATTCCAGTTACCTGCAGTCAAGCACAGTCCAAAAATATTAAATGGAAAATTCCAGAAATGATTCAGAAGTCTTAAGTTACACACTATTGTGAGTAGCAGGATGAAATCTCATGCTGTCCCACTCTGTCCTTCCCCTTGGAATGTGAATCCCTTTGTCCAGCATGGCCATGCTGTCTACACTCCCTGTCCAGTAATCAGTTGCTTAGTAACCAAGGTCTCAGAGTGACTGCTGCAGTATTACAGTGCTGTGTTCAATTCACTCTTATTTTACTTTCTAATGGCTCCAAGTGAAAAAGTAGTGATGCTGGCAATTTGAATATTCCAAAGAGAAGCCATAAAATGCTGCCATTAAGTGAATGGTAACAATTCTCAATTTTATTAATAGGGAAAGAAAATAATGTATGCTGAGGTTGCTAAGATTTAAGATAAAAACAACTCTTCTATCTGTGTAATTGTGAAGAAGGAAAAAGAAATTCATGCAGAGTGTATACAGGGTTCAGCACTATCCAAGTTTTTAGCATCCTCTGGGAGTCTTAGAACATGTACCCCAAGGCTAAGGCAGGACTACTATATTTAGAGAGTGACTCGAATAGTAGTCAATACAAAGGTATAGATAATAAATGAGCATGATTTAGAGGTGTAGTTGGCACATACATGAGGGAGTGAGAGAAAAGAGGCTGTGCAATTTTGGGCAGGACCCTATTAATAAAGCTTAAAATCCATCTTAAAGTAGTGTAATAAAATCCTAGACTTAAGTACTTGGCCTCACAGAGCTGGGATCTCCCCTTCACACTGAGGAATTCACAATGCTCAGATATGGAGAGAACATTTCTGGTCCTCTCCTGTGTTCTGAGATGAGTGGGGAAAGGACACCAGGCTTAAGGAACATAAACCTTTGGAAGGGGTCTTCCTGCTACTTTCTAAATTTTCTACTTTTGTTTAGCCCAGTTGACCAGCAAAGACAAGTGCAGTATCTTAACGTCATAGCCCCAGAACCTCATACCAGAGATGATACTCTGGTTTGTCCCAGACTTTCTGGAAACTGCTGCATAGACTTCCTATTCTATGTCAGATAACATTTCCTGATCACTGACGGTGCTCAATGTTCATCATGACCTATTAAAATATTATTTCAAGGCTAGGAAGAGAAGTAGAAAAGAAGAGCCCAAAGAATAAAGAGTAAAACCCCTAAAATAACAATATTGACTAAAACATCTCTAGGAGTTTGCTTGAAATTATAATTCTCCAATTGTGAATTTTCTCCTCCAGTTCCCATGTCCTTAGGCATCAGAACAGAGCTAGAAATATATTCTTAATTATCAGTGTCCTGGAAAAGTCTCAGAATGACTTCTTGAGCATGCATTTGTAAAGGCAATGTCTAGAGCCCTTGGAGATTCTGCACAGCAGGCTGTACCTGCATCTGATAGAATCAGAGAGGCTCTGACTGAGCACGTGGTCAGCATCATGGCCTGCCAGTGTCCGAAGAGGAGCACTACTTGTGGGTCAGCCAGTGATAACCAGCCATCTGGTCTCTTCTCAGTTACAATTAAAAGGAAATTGTTGGAGCAATTGGAATAGGAATATTATAACTATAGCAACCAAACAAAAACCACTCCAAATTTATTTCATGAACTGGGTCAAATATGTATTCTTTTGGAGCAAGTCAATGCTTCCTTCACTCAGTCTGACAGTCAGCATTCTCTGAGCAGCTGCTGGCAGTGGGTTGATTACCTGATGTTTCTTCCTCCTCCTCAGATTCCTCCTCTTCCTCTCCATCCTCCTCTGACTCCTCGCTGTCTTTCCCAAGTTCACCCTTCTGGGCTTTTTCAGAGTAGCCCTCGGGCTTCTCCTCCTCAGGCTCAGCCAACTTCCTCACCTCTGGCTTCTGCAGGCTGGCAGTCAGGTGCATCATGGTGAGATCCGGGAGGCTTCCTTCAGGGTGGGCCAGTCTGTTGGCAGAGAGCAGCTGAGTCAGAAGCGGAAAGGATGTCAGGAGAGATTTGAGTGAGGGACAAGTAAAAGGAGGGTAAACACAAACAAAATCAGTGCATGTACAAAGACCTCACAAGGTGGGGTGTTAGCGTTTTGTCACTTTCTTGTTGGTTTGTTTGTTGTTTTAAGTTCTTTCTAAAAACAAACTGTAAACTCAGGTTTTGTTAGCTTTTCTAATTCAGATTCTAGTGATTAGTTGGTAATGAGAGCTATCGACACCTAAACTTGACATTTTTCCCGGAGGAGAAAATGGTCAGAGTTTAGGGTGTAGAAGCATGAAATGGCATCATGTACAGCAAGCATTTCATGGCTTCACAGGGGGACTTACTCATTTTGGTGGATTGGTAATTTTTTCTTGATGCTGCTCAAAGTAATTGAAATAGAAAGGAAAAAAAGGAGATGAGAACAGAAGAATTATAAGAAATGTCAGAGATCACATATCATGCTACATATCATCCACTATTGCATTCCTGTATGCCAGTTGCAGTAATGCCCTAAGGCCAAATGCATTCCAGGGTGGCATCAATAGCGTGCTTTGCTCTGATCCCTAGGCTTGGCAACTGACCTGAGAGTGGACAGACAGGATTGAAGATTTGTAAAGGACAGAGCATACTGAGACTGCTGGGGCAAATTATATCATGCTTTTTTAGTAACGCAACAAACCATCTTGCAAGAATCAAGTCATTCACATTTTTGGTAAGTTTTTAAAAATTTCTTAAAGAATATATGCTTTCAGTCAACCTTTGCGTGGATAAATCCCACTTTGCCATCTAATGCATATGCTGTGGAAGCTAAATGTTTTCAGAAGTGAGACATCCACATCATGTCCCCACCTGAGAGTTACTGATGCGAACTGTTGATTGGCAGCCGTGGGAAGACGGTGTGAGATCTTGAACCAGAGAAAGAATGCAGGCAGAGAGAGCTTCCAGCGAGCTCACTCAGCAGCCTGGGATGTTACAATTTATTTCATAGTGGACCATAACAAATCCTATCCTTCTACATTTTTCTAAAAGCACATCTTTTTATTATACTCAAATTAATGTTTTAAAGAACTTGTGGGCAATAAAGTCTATATTAAGAAAAAGCCCACTGGGCATACTGGTAGTCTTCTCTATTTATCATAGTTAATCCATAAATTTTTAGCAGGGTTCTAATGAGATGGACAATTAATAATATTATTCTATCTGGTTATATGAAGGCTCTAAGTAAACTATTTAACTTTGCTAACGTTAATTTTCTACAAAATGAGGAAGTTTGAGTAGATAAAATGTTTACTTTCAACTTGTTGATTTGATACTTGTAAACATGCCTATCATTTTGAGTAACTGTTGTAAGGGATCCACATTGTCCTACACTTTTAGATTATCATTCAAACAACTCCCTTGCACAGGATATCCAGCAGGTAAATGATAGTATGCCGGAAACAGATTATTAACTTAATGGAGAGACAGGATCTGAGGAGAGTTCTACATCGGTAGGAGTTATACTGACATGCAACTTCTTTATTTTCCTAAGCTAGTCAGTTCACCCTCTTGACTTTGGAGAAGTTAGCCACTCTCAAAATTGCAACCCATATTGTCTACACCAGTGCCACACACCAACTCTCGGGGTACATATCTGCTGTTCCTGCTTGGTCAGGATGCTCCATATGAAATGTTATTGAATGTGGAAGTGGTCAGTTGCTGCAGTATGTATCAATATGTATTTATTCTCTTCATGGATGCATTTTTTAAATCAGAAGATATCTTTCGTTAAGACAAGAAATTTGGTGGTTTCAGTGTGGAGGTGTGACCACCTCATAGTGAATCTTAAAGGTCTACATCGACAATGCTGCAATTTCATATGACAAGAAAACTACTTTCTAACAATTACTGCTATTAAGGGAGTGAAACTTTAGGGGAGGCTGTTTTGGCAGCTCCTACTACAGCTACATAGCAGATGTCCTCAAGCAACAATGCCCCCAAACTGCCACGCCACAGGCAGGGCGCACTGAGGAGAGATCGTTCAATGCAAGAATCAAAGGAAGACACTGGAGTAAGCCTTTCAGAAGCAGGTCCACAAGGTTGACTTCTAGAAATATGTAACGGGACTAGATGCAGCTGGGGACAAACGAGAAGGGAATCTCTGCATCTAACATGGCTCATTCCCTCTGACCTTAAAGCTACAAATCTCAGACTAGTAAAAGAGGAAAACTGTATCAGGCTGACATTTACTAGCCTAGGAGTTTGTTAACTATCTTGAGAAATTTCAGATAATTGTATCTTGTATTATAAAAAACTATGTGCATAAAACATAAATAGATAAAAATATTTTAAAGGCATGATAAAGTGTAGTGTTTAAAAAAGACACTTGTGTGAATCCTTTTACTTTTTTCTCTCTTTTTTTCTCATTTTTATCATAACCTTGTTTTTAGAGGCCATAGAGAAGAATGTTAAAAGACTTGGGTTCAAGTCTTCACCAGAAAACTTACTAGCTAGGTGAGATGGCAAAACTATTTAACCTATCTTTTAAGTCTCAGTTCCCTGAAATAATACTGCCTATTTATAGGAGGTTATAAAAATTAAGGTGGTTTCTGCTAAGCATTTAACACAGTGGTAAATCACACAGGAAACATTTTAAAGTAAGGAGCCATCTTCTAATGGTAGATTTTCATATATTAGGCTTTGATAATCTGCATCATAAATTCATTCTAAAGAAAAAGCAGAATTAGAAACATGCTTTTGCAAGGGACTACACAATGATGGGTGATAGGGAAGGTATTAAACTTAGACTATAATTCTGTCAACAGCACCTTCTTTAACAGAACTTGGATATTTTATAGAAAGCCATTCAGTAGAAAAAGAGCAAAATTTCTTCCTCAGGAATCTGTTTCCCAATGGTCTCAGGGTTCTGTTCACTCCTCTGTGTGTGATCTCAAGTACTGCATTCCCTGAGGATTGGGAGCGCCAGAGGTCGTTCTGCACGAATGCAAGCTTCCGAGGCAGACCCAGCTGCGGTTGCTAGAAGCAACAGCTGTATGGGCTCTCAGGGAAAGCCCGCGTATTTTAATTTTAAGTCAGCTTTTTTTTCTTTTTTCTTTTTTTGAAACGGAGTCTCGCTCTGTCGCCCAGGCTGTAGTGCAGTGGCACGATCTCGGCTCACTGCAACTTCTGCCTCCCGGGTTCAAGAGATTCTCCCGCCTCAGTCTCTCAAGTAGCTGGGAGTACAGGCCTGTGCCACCACGCCCAGCTTAGTTTTTGTATTTTTAGTAAAGACGGGGTTTCATTGTGTTAGCCAGGAAGGCCTCGATGTCCTGACCTTGTAATGTGCCCGCCTCAGTCTCCCAAAGTGCTGGGATTACAGGCCTGAGCCACCGCGCCAGGCACCCTTTTTCTCTTCTGAACAAATAAAAAGAAAATGGATCTTGATTTTCCAAAAGCAAAATTTAAAAACCCACTCTAGTAAAAATATTCCTGGAAACTTCAATAAGACTTGCAATTCTTTACCGAACATCAGGTGCAAATTACCTAATGGTCATGTGAAGGATTTTGATTTCGGGACTCCAAACAGTAAGAGTGGTGATGAACAGGATTCTCGAAGAAGCCCGTCCTCCCCTGCCTTAAATCACGCTGCTTTGGATGTCCTTCTCCACAGGAAGTTCATTTCTTCTCTTTGGGTTTTCTTTAACACTACTGATAACTTTGTTTCCTTGCTCTTGTTAGGATTCAGGCTCTGAGCTCTGACCTTCTCACTCACCATTGAGCAAAATGACTCTCTCCTTTCGTGTTCTAACAAAGCAGATGACAAGTATTTGTCTGTGTCTTCACTCACTCTTTACACTTTCACGGCTTTGTGTAGCTCCCAATGTGTGTGTTTTTCCATTTATGATTCCATCATTTTATTCTAATTATGAGTTCTGGGGATTTTCCCCTTGAAGACACACCTGCTCTACTCATCACACCCTTAAAAAATGCAGTACTGTGCTTGGTTACACTATAATTTACTGAATTTTGGATGAAGAAATTCTATGCCCTGGAGACACGTCCTTATTTGAAACAGAAGAAACAAATTAAGTTTTTTTCTGACAGGGACCCTCGAAGAGGGTTAATTCTGTACAAAGACCTGACTTTGGAAAGCTACATAGTAAGCTACTTTCCATTAGAGAAAATGGAAATTCTAGCACTGTAAAATCTCCTTAGTCTGAATGTCATTTGTTTTTATGATTCTAATTTGGAATATGTGGTAATGTAAACTGCACTGACACCATTATCATTAGACTGTTCGCAGAAAGTTGACTTGCACATACGTAGTATTTAATATATGTAACATTTAAAGTAAAATAATTTTACTGTTTAAGATAGATTATTCTCTAGAACTCGAAAGCACTTTTAGAAGATATGTTGTGAATACTCACATATAACCATTCAATTTGTGAACTGAATATCATATCTTAATTATGTGTGTTGGTAATATGTATAGTGTTTAATAAATCAGTTGCAATTTACCCACAATTATCCATATTTTTAAAATGTTATCAAAGTGACCTACTGACTTCAATACACTACCATACCTTACACCTTGTAAGATCATGTCTAAATTTTAATCAACCCTTAAGTTGAACTGTAGGTATGCCCCCTCTTTCAGCCCAGAACTAACATTTATAATACTTTATTCTCCTTATAAAACAAAATTGAACATAAAGAAATAAATTATGGGAGAAAGTAAGCTTATATACTGTATAAAAGGATTCACCCTGTCATTCTAATGGATAACCAGTCCTATTCAACACAGCATACAGCATTTCAGAAGCACACATTATAAAATTAGAGCCAGGTTTGTTTGATAACGTTTCCTTCGGGGCATAGCTCTGGCTGCTCTTAACATGTTAATATTCATACAAAAATATGATATTTCACTGGAAAGAATATAAATATGGCATATTGCAAGTTTTTTATCATTTGGGGTGGCTTTGAACTTGATAATTGTAAGAAGTCCTGACTGAATTAGCTGGCCTTGTGGCTTAGGGTAACAGGCAGAAGCTCCCATTCATGATATAAGTCTGGTCCTTTGGGATCAACAGTCATACCAGTTGCTGCCGAGGGAGCCCATCAAACCAACTCTTACCCTCTTATGTGTCTCAGCCTTCTCTTTACAAACCAAATGCTAAATGCTTCATAAGAAGCACAGAGAAAAAAAGAATGAGGAGTTCCTTATGTTTGGAGGGATAGGATTTAGATTATTGCTCAAGATTTCTAGCTAGAGTCTGTGTCTTACTTCTCTACCTATCAACTGAAAAACCTGATGTTGATGTTTCTCTCTCAGGTTGTCAAAAACTAGCCCCCAAGAAACCTGACAGTCATTGTTCATTCCTCCTCCGTCAGCAATCTACACAGTGACTCTCTATGCTTTTCATACTTTGTTAGAAGTTCTGCCTCTTAGGGTTTGTGATTTGGTTGTCTGCCTTAGGATTTTACCTATAAGAAAAGCGAATAGGGTAGAAAACCAACAAATCTTTGGAATAATTATTTTGTTAGTTGGAATTACTGTGAGATATATTTCTTTTACTAAAATTACTAGCTTTACTACTAATGACATGCAGTTACAAGAGTGAATATTTTAATTCACCTACTCAGTAAAGTAAAATAGTTTTAGTAAGTTAGATCCCAAAGGATAACTCTGGAGGATAACCCATTGCATAACATTTATCAAAGCTTGCTTTTCATTTTGTGTGGACATTCCATGTTTTATCTCCCCAGCTAGGTGATATGCATCTCAAAGTAAGTCCATGTGTCAGTGCCACCTCGGTGCCTTTTGTGCTGTGCAAACGTATGAAACCTGGTGATATAAAATATCCCTCTTCAATAATACGGTGATCTTTTAAGTAGAGATATACTTGAAGAAAGTTACGTTTTTAAAACCATATATTGTGACTACTTTCATTTCGTTTAGGAGATATCTACTGGATATCACTTCATGGGTAAGGCCCTGGGCCAGGTGACATGCGGACATCTTGGTGAATCATAGAGGGAGTCCAGATCTGAGGAGGTTATGCCCCTACTCTAGCAAGGCAGATAAGACACGCAGGCAGGAGATCAGACAGAGGACTGGAAGGCAACTGTCAGGACAGCATCAGTGATTGAGTGCTACGGGGATTCAGAGGGAAGGCAGATTACTCTCAGCAGGAATGTTGGCATTTATGGGAGGGTTTGTGGAGGAGGCGGTTCTTGAGCTGAGCTCTCAATTATGTGTTCAAGAGGGAGAGGAGTTCTCAGGCAAGCCTTTGCACTAATTCTACCAAAAAACAGAATGAACGGGACATAAGTTTGAATCAAGGCCAAAGGCTGAGCACCAGCTGAAGATCCTCAACACATCCACTTGGCGGCACCATTCGGTACAGACACCAAATGGTTTGGTTTGCAAATACATCCATGAGCATACCTGAAGACCACTGTCCACTATCTGACGACACGATTTTTCATGTATAAAGCAGTTAAGAGTTCAATACAGCAAGAAACAGCTTTAAACAAAAATAAGAGAGAAAACATTGAAGTACCCACCTATTTATTATTAGGTATACGCGACCATTGACTTTGGCATGGCTACGAGGTGGCAGATGGAAGCACAGGGATGCAATGAGGAGACAGGTTGGAGAGAGAGAGAGAGGAGATTGTTAGACAGAGACGAACAAAGTAGACTCCCTTCAGCTTCCTAGAATCAGGTGTAGCCACTCACAGAGGCTTCATGCCTTGAAGAAGAGTCTAGACAGCAAGATTCAGTAGGAATATTTAATCAGACATGTTCAGGAAGAATGTCTGAAGATAACAAGCCTCTCCATTCTTCTCATCTCTCCCCATCTCACATACTTTATTACAAATCTGTAATTTTTAAATTTTTCAAGATACAATTTTTTTTTTGAGACAAAGTCTTGCTCTGTCACCCAAGCTGGAGTGCAGTGATGAGATCTTTAGCCCACTGCAGCTTCTGCCTCCTGGGTGCAAGTGATTCTCCTGCCTCAGCCCCCCAAGCAGCTGGGATTACAGGTATATGTCATTATACCTGGCTAATTTTTGTATATTTAGTAGAGATGGGGTTTTACCATGTTTGACAGGTTGGTTTCAAACTCCTAATCACAGGTGATCTGCCCTCCTTGGCCTCTCAAAGTGCTGGGATTACAGGCATGAGCCACTGTGCCTCATGTGAACACAGATATAATGTAGGAACATGTTATATTTGGCCAAATAAAATATAATTTAAAAAATTAATTTTTGCTCCTACCCCAGAATTAAAAAAAAAAAAATGTTACTCAGTGGCCATATTTAGCATGCTGTTTTCTAAGATTTTCCTAAAACTATAGTTAAAAAAAGTCATTTTATTTCTCTATGCATAATACTTTCTAAAACAAACCATGCACAAATCAAAGAGATATAAAAGAAATTAATATTTAAGTAGTCCTTTGTAAAGCATTGCTAATTACATATTATATAATAAACATGTTATACATTATAATTATGTTACAATATGAATTTCTATCAATATATAGGTGAAATAATATTCCTGAGATTGCATACTTAAAAATAATAATATCTTTCTATATTACTATATTTTCATAAGGCTAACTTTGTAAATTCTGTAAGGCTAAACATAATAAATTCTGCTTCATACACAAGTGACATGTGCCTACATTATATCTGTGTTCACAAGCACATACACACACAAAAGTGACAAAATAGGAAAAGAATAGTTGCATATTTCCAGAGACAATAGTGTGGAAATCAGCTTAATGAACACAGCCAATCAGTTATTCCCAATCTGTGGGCCATTTCTTCTAAGCATCCATTTAGGAGGCGGGAGCAGAGAAAGCAAAGCATGACAGTCAATCCCAACTCTCAAAATATTCCTTATCTTCATTTTGATTTTAATGTAGCCATTGTCTTAGGATTCCAGGAACAAAAAAGTACTGTGACGTGAAAATTATGAGTAAGGAAAATACTACCATGAGAAAGAGTTGCTAAAAAGATGATATATATAATGTTCAAAGTTCACATTTGGGGACTTTATATCAAACTGTTGTATAAAATTCAGAAATACAAAATTTGAGTGAGTTCTTCAAATTTCCTAAGGTTCTAGAAAACTTTTCTTCATAGAACTAAAAATGAAATCCCATATGCTTAAACTTTTCAGAGAGCTGGCATTACACACTCTTTCCTCACCCTTTACATTTACTTGGAAAATTCACTGTTAAGGGAGTGCTTAGGGTTAAGCCACAGCTGCAGGCAAGGCAAGTCAGGACTCATATCGCTACAGTTAGATCTTTCTTCTCTGCCATGAGGTTCAGGGTAAGGGCTGTGAAGCAGCAGCTGAAGAAACAGAGAACACACATGTTGACGTGGGCTGCAGTCCTTCCCAGAGCCTGCATAAGCTAAACACTGCTATACCTACTTGATGGGAATTCTGTGGACAAACTCAGTTTCCACATACGCTAGTTCCAAAACCTGGGAGGCTGTAGGCTGGTAAAATCTTTGCTGAGCCGATTTATCTTCTGCAAAACTGTGGCCCTGAATGTTTCTACTTTTTTGGACAGATGGTGAATTATATCTCTGTCTGATAACATGACAGAAGACTCAGACACATCCACATTAAGAAAAATGGCAAGAAAAAGTCTCCTGCATGCTGGAGGTACTTGGAGGTACTTTTAGTGAGAAGAAAATGAATATGCAAGAGAAGAAATGGCATTTGGAATAAAAAATTTTTAAAAAAGGTTTTATTAGCAATGCTTAATAATTACAACTCCTTGACAAACATACAAATTGGCTTGGTCAACTAAAAGATTTTGTAAATTTTGACTAGAACTCTTTAAAAGAATGGTGAGGGCTTATAGTAAATTAAAACATGTTACATGGTCAGAATTAAATATCAAATACTAGTTTTATACACACACATCACAAGCAATGTCAAAAGAATGATTTTTAAAAATCCTTTTTCTCATTATTTACAATTCTCACTTTTATGTGCAGGCATTGTCTTTGGAAACTTTTAAACTTGGAGTGATTTTCACTGCTGTCAAGTTTCCCTGTGAATAATATCTCCTAGAGGTTCCCACACTTCTAATAACTACTTTATTTTTCCTAATGTTTGGTCATCACTGAAGGAAGTATAAGTACATATATGAAGAGGGTAAGCCACTGACCCCATCCATGCCCTCCTCCCTGCTGGAGCCTTGGGAGCAGAGAGGTTATAGCAGAGCCTGATTTTTCATGGTGGCTAGATAGCATGACTATCAAGTCATAATTGTTTGATATTTCTTGGTTCCATGGGTTAGGAGTCATCTGAAGTATCAGAATGAAAACTAAATATAATCTTAGGCTAAACACAACACAATAAAGAAAGTGAATCTGCTAATCACAAACAAGGAGTATAAAATGTTTTTCATCACTAAGTAAGTGTTCAGGTCTATCCGTAAATCTAGTTCCTGCACAGCAGAACACTGAAAATTTAGCATTTTATGAAATGCATATGAAGAACTCTTACTTCATTTTCTATTGATATCTTCATTTCTTTCCCTTAAAGCCAAATAATTAAGGGGAGTTTTCATCCATGGCCTCTGTGCTCCTCTCAATACAACCCTTTGCTCCCTTAGCTGCTTAACAAGTGTTTTTCCAGTGACTGAATCATAGGCTAAACATGAGGCAGAGAGGAAGACCATTGTCAGCAATCACTAGAAGAATGCTTGTGATCTCCCTGTGATGGAACACAGTGAAGGATTTGTAATAACCCATTTGTTTGAACAAATATGAGCAGGGAAAGTAATATCCCATCTGTTATTTGCAAATAATTTATATTTATTGATGAGAAAACAACAGTAATCTGCTAAAAGAAGATATTGTCATCATGGTCTCTTCTTAAATATGATTGTACTTACTAGTCAACTGCAGATTCTGTCCTTTTAGCCAAAGTTTTTCATTTCCAACATGGAAGGGAAAACTCTGCCCATCATCTTTTGCTATGCTTTCATAATATTTCTGTACCTCTGGTAGGCATAATGGAAAAATCTTCTGAAATAACTAGATTCTGTAAATGTTCTAAAAATATATATAACCAGCCTAGACATAAATACACATATCAACTCTAAAATATTTTACTCTCCACAGCTACTCTGAATGTCTCACAAGACTATCAAGATCACTTTACATTAACCAGTCGTAAGTTACTACCCATTGTTTCAGAACGTGTCATAGAATCTTCCACGTCTTCCTCTTTTTCTCACAAGTTGATACTCATGGAAAATTCAAGGCTGAAACTCTTAGATTACTGGCTTCCTGCAAGGTGACCAACCTAAACAGGCTGCCTTCCTGTTAACAAGAAGTCTGTGTTTCTTTCAGTGGCTCACCTGTAGATGGTGTTGTCTTCTTTGCTGGGAATGGACTTGAGGTCTGTGAGTTCGAGGAACCGGTCATGGAAATAGTGCAGGTGTAAAATGCACACCAGCAGAAAGGAGGTTGGGATGAATATGCGAGTGAATAGTTCAGCCACAGTAAACTGCTTTAAGCCAAGATCCTCGAGCCTGCAAAACAAAACACAATGAAAAGCAGGAACCTCTCTTAGGGAATGAAGTCACAGACTCTTTGTGATAAATTACATCACAGTCTTACACTCCTGTCAGCTCTATCGTTTATTGCATCCCTCTCTCCCATATGGTACAATACGGCTTTCATTTCCATCAAGCCAACTAACCTACTTTAACAACGGTCAATAAAAACCTTGACATTGCCAAATTCAAAGGCTACTTCTCTAGCTTTATTTAATTAAACTTCTGGTCCTCCTTGAAGCACACATGGCCTTGATGCCATCACACTATCACGGTTTCTTGTTTCTCCACGGGTCCTCCTTTTCTATTGGATCTCTAGAGGCTGAAATATCCCCAGGATTCAGTTTTGATCTTCCAGCTGTGTTTCCCCCTAGGTAATCTCACCTCTTCTGTGGATTTATACATCATCCTTACACTGAGGACTCGAAGCACATCTACAGTATAGCCTCCTCCTGTAAGCTGCTCATGCCCAAATTGGTATTGGAAATCGGTTGTTTCACAGTTATTTCACATTTAGTGCTTCCAAAATAGTATTCTTGATTTTCCTATTTTTCTTAGCAAAGCTGTCCTCCGCATCCCTCTCCCCACTCTAGTATCCCTGGACCAATAAATGGTACAACTGTCTACTCTGTGCAAATGGAGAAGTCAGACGTCTCCTGTGTTCTTTTCTTTCATATCTCATTCATCTACATTTCCTTCAGCGTCCTAAGCACTTCTTGAATCGCCAACTCCTCTTATCCATCTCTGCCCCCACTGACTCTAGGGGAAGCTGCCATCATTCTCACAGGACCACTGCTGGTGCCTACTACCTTGTCTCATTGTTTCTACTCCCACACATTGCTTTTTCTCAGCTAGTCAATTTTAAAGATTGGAAAATTCCACCAAAAATAAAACACAAATCATGCTATCTACAAGCCATGCACATTCCAGCTGCCTGCCTGAATTGTCCCCTCTTCTCTGTCCACTCACCCCCTTTCTTCAGTTCCTCTTATGCACTGTGCCAAACTGAGTTGCCTCAGTGCCTTTGCATGTGCTGTTCCCTCTGTCTGAAATGCCCTTCCACAACCAGGCCTCCAACTCACACACTTTTCCTACGATAAACCTCTTGTGCTTCAGCTGGAGTTTAAACCAGCTCCTCAGCGAAGCCCATCCCGATCACTCATTTATAGTTCCCCCTTATTCACTGCCTCAGCCTGCTGTTTGTTTCCTTCACAGACCTGTCACAAACTGTAATAAATTTTACATTATGTAGTTTTCTTGTTTGTCTCCTCTGCTAGAATTTAAGATCTACAGGGCTTAGATTTTTGTCTGTCTTGTTCCCTGTCATATCCCAGGCACAAAACAGTGTCAGCACATGGCCAGCATTTAATAAATGCTTATTGTATAGACACTTCAGCTGTGTTGGTCTAGTTATTCAGTTATCCTTCCCTTCTAAACCCTTCTCTCAGCCACTTTGATATATTCAGCTCAAAGCCCAATGCTGGCTGGGTTTCCAAACTAATTTCAGAAGTTTATAGAAGCAAATCAGAAAAGGATAGGGAACTATCTACTACATCCACAGGAAAAATCATCTTATCATCACAAGTCTATTATCCCTTAGAGAAATTTATTTCTTTACGGCATTAAACACTCCTTAGAACCTAAGCACCTAGCAACATAAATGAGCAAAGGCTGCCGCTTTATGTTATAAGTGCATGAACTTACTTATTAACTGAAGAACTGAGCTCCAATTTGGAGAGCAGAAAGCAGGGCTAAGTGCTAGGTGTGTTGTTTCACATGAAATTAACATTAGAAAATATTATTTCATTAAAAAAGGGCTGAAAATTCATGGAATGCCTACACGTTCCTAAGGGCTAAGTAAATGTAACACAAAAATGACTAAGTTTTAATTTCTGTTCTTGAGGAACTTAATAGACATTGATGACATCATGCTTTACTAAAATCTTCCTTAAAGATGTTTTGAACAATATGCATTCAAGTCTTCATCTTGTTCATCATTTTCAATTCAGAATTACTTACTTTTCTTTTTTCAATCCAGTCATATTTTGCCACAGGCCTGGGAAGTTTTCAAACTGATATGTGTATATAAAGATAAGCACCAGCATAGTGTAAATAACCACTGACATCCAAAAATATTTTAGAATTTTCCTCCACCATTCATAATGCACCTGCAAATTGGGTATTGAAAAAACAAATGAGAAAAAAAATTACTTATAGAAAAACTCACAAAAATATTTGGTTCATTCAATTAACACAAGTGATTACATCTACAAATGTCTGAAAATAAAGTCTATTTCATGTCCGGTTTTTAATGTTCCATGCCTAACAGATTGGAGTGGTTCTGGGTTAGAACCCCAGTTCTATGCATGGTTGCTAACTGTGTCTTTGGAGAAGTGGCTGAACCTTCCCGAGCTTCTCCATAAGCGCCTATTTTGCAGGGTTGCTACAAGGATGAAATAGATAATATTTATATGTTCCTGCTAGCTATCTGGCCCATAGGAGGCACTCAAGGAACAGTAGGGTAGGTGCTGCTGTCATTGTGGTTATCATTACTCAGAGAAAACCACATCCATTTTGATATTGAAAGCAATATTGTATGAATGAAAGTGTGAAACAACCACAGAAAAAAGACATCTCATTTTAACATAAGCTGTGGATATTCATTAGAGAACATCATCCTGAATTTTTTTTTTTTTTGAGACAGTCTCGCTCTGTTGCCAGGCACCAGGCTGGAGTGCAGTGGTGCGATCTCAGCTCACTGCAACCTCCACCTCTGGGGTTCAAGCAGTTCTCCTGCCTCAGCCTCCCAAGCAGCTGGGACTACAGGCGTGTGTCACCATGCCCAGCTAATTTTTGTGTTTTTTAGTAGAGACGGGGTTTCATCATGTGGGCCAGGATGATCTCGATCTCTTGATGTCGTGATCCGCCCACCTTGGCCTCCCAAAGTGCTGGGATTACAGGCATGAGCCACCGCACCTGGCCATCATCGTGAATTTTTAAGAGTATTCAAAAGTTCAATGATTTCTTCTGAGGTTTTTTTATCTTGACACGTGACATACTCTTGTTTACTATAGTTCCTTTGTTTTATTGGCTACCTGCAAGATACTTTACTGTTCTATGTGTTTCTATTATTGAATTCTCTTATCGTCAGTTGAAAGTGAGTCTGTGGAGAGCTAACTCATTTTAATGTATTTCATATGCTAAATTATTTTAATGAATAACTAATTAATTAATTATTGTAATTAATGAAATATGAAAGCAGTCAATGCACTGTACATATATATGTGTACACATATGCAGGCACATGCACACACATATATCATTTTCTGATCCCAAAGCCTGAAATGCAAAAGTATACCTAGGAATACTCCACTATTTCAGATTATCTAGCTTTTAAATTACTGTTTTAAGATATAATTCAATTTTACAGGCCAGGTGTGGTGGCTCCTGCCTGTAATCCCAGAACTTTGGGAGGCCAAGGCGGGGAGATCACTTGAGGCCAGAAGTTCAAAACCAGCATGGCCAACATGGTGAAACCTTGTCTCTACTAAAAATACAAACATTAGCTGGAGATGTTGGCGCATGCTTGGAATCCCAGCTACTCAGGAGGCTGAGGCATGAGCATCACTTGAACCTGGGAGGTGTAGATTGCTAAGAGCAATCAGTAGAGATCATGCCACTGCACTCCAGCCTAAGGGATGGAGAAAGACACTTTCTAAAATAAAAAAAAAAAAGAAAGAAAGAAAGAAAGAGAAAAAAGAAAAGAAAAATAAATAAATAGAAATGTAATGCTATTTTACAGATTTTTTGGTTAATAATTTTTGGAAAACTCACGTATGAACTTTTTCCTGATTTTTCAACAACCTAAAATTTTTATTTTTACTTTTTTTAGAGGTGGCATCTTAAACTTTTGCCCAGCTGGAGTGAAGTGGTACAAGCACAGCTCACAGCAGCCTTGATCTCCTGGGATCAGGTGATCCTCCTGCCTCAGCCTACCGAGAAGCTGGGACTACAGGTATGTGCTACCACATTTGGCTAATTTTTTAATTTAAGAAAATTTTTTGTTGATACAAGGTATTTTGCCCAGGCTGATTTGGAACTCATGGCCTCAAGCAGTCCTCCTGCCTTAGCAGCCCGAAGTGCTGGGATTACAAGCATGATCTAGTGCACCCAACCCTAAATTTGAAATAGTAAACAAGTTGAAGACAGTTATTTCCCATTTTAGGATTCTTGGGATATAATGTTTGCATCTTGCCAGTCACTTGACCTATGTTCATGAGAGTCTAGTGATTTAGAACCACTGCAAAGGTATCTCACATATACACCTGGGACAGATGTGAGAATTAAAATGAACAACTATGTACCTACCTGATACAGGGCCACACAGAACAGGAACAGCACCATGTAGATGATTTTGTACATTACGATTTTACCCTCGAAGCTGACGAAGAAGAACATGCCTCCACAGACGTAGATCCAGTACTTGATGAACATGGCCACCACCAGATTGCCCAGGACTTTCATGATATCCTGCTCATCTTCTTCTTCAACTTCCTCTTCCTCTGCCTTCTTTCTCTCTTGCTTCTCTTCCTTCACTTCCTCTTCTTCCTCCTCCTCTTTGGGCTCTCCTTCCACTTGTATATCTTGAAGTTCCTCATCTTCAAAATAGAAAACTATGCTGTTATACTTAGCTGGTTATCTGAGCAGAACCACACTTTGACCGTGTGTGATATATGTAGGATGTAGAGGCATGCATTTTCTAAGTTATTGTATGATTTGGATGATTTTAGACTATTCTCATAAACATGGCAACATTCATGACTAGATTAAAAGTTGATTTTCATAACCTTCCCAAAATATAGTTTATAAGCATGAATTTGGTAATACTAACTTATATACTAGATCTTTTTTATTTCTGCTACCCAGTGATAGCTTTAAGTGCTGTGAGATGTAAAAAATAAATAGGCAACAATAGCACAAATCAAAATGACTATATCAATTGCAAATTCTAATTGTTTAACAACTCTGGACAATCCAAGTAGGACTTTACCAAATGTGGTTAATGCTAATGATCTTAACCAAAAAGCATGCTTTTAAATAACTAGAAATTTAAGAGGTATAGCCAAACATAATTTAATTTAAATTAGATTGAAAGAGTAATTGTAATTTAAGTTTAAAACAATTTAATGGATTGAAATAAAGAACTTATTTTGTCTTGCTTTAAAATATGCTAATACATAGGACTCACCCCTGTGTTACAAAGTCTTATATTTGAAGAACTTGAATAATTATTTCAAAATAATTATCTGGGTTAATTGGAATAATTTATTCAAATAACCAGTAGATTCAGAGTCTGGAGGGTGAAAATCAAGTGAGGGTTCAGAGCAATTGTGGATCTCAAATTAACCATTTTTTACCAAAATTAGCCAATTAATTTAATCACTGTGTTGAACAGAGACATCCAAACTCATGTAGTCAAGATTTAAATCTTATAGGCGGACTTTTGTTACTGAAAAACAACTCATTGGTTAGGTCTAAATAAGAACCTAAATATAATTGTGTGTGTGTGTGTTTGTGTGGGTATGGATGTGTGTGTATGGAGAGAGATTATATATACTATATATAGCATAATATAATATAATATATATCTCTATATATCTAAAGATCTATTTAATATATATCTAAATATCTCTATATATAGATATATGATATATAAATAATATATAATCTAATATATGTATATAATATATGTATCTATATATTAGATTATGTTTTATCTATATATCTATATATGTAGATATTTATCTGTTTTATCTATATATCTATATATGTAGATATTTATCTGTATATAAATAATATCTATATATAGATAGATATGTATATAAATAATATATATATTTTATTGGAATGTAAACATGTTTCAACAAATATAACATTTTCTCCACATTTCAGTGAGAGCACAAAAAATAAACCTTTTTATTGGACAGAGTCAGGGCACCCACTTGATTTTAACTGAGATTCACTGCTTTTAAGTCCCTTTTCCAAGTATGCTCCCATGCCTGTGTTTGGTGCCATAAAAATATATCTGTATATTATACTGATATATACAATAATATATTTCCATACACATATATAAATAATATATAATATATATTATACATAATATAGATATTATATATATCTATATATATACAGATAAATATATATTAATATAATATATCATATGTCATTATATAAATGTATATTATTTTATTTAGATATTTATATATTTCATATAAAATATATAATAAATATATTTACTGTTATTTACATATTTAAATATAAATAATAAAAATATATATTTTTTATTATGCACATAGTATTGTATATAATATAATTAATATGTGTATTATATATTTATAAGTATTTATACTATATATTTATATATATTCATTATTATATATATTACATATGTAATATATGATATATAACATGTAACATAATACATACAATATGCATTATATATGATATATAACATATAATATA
>PVKP010018717.1:0-43781 GCA_004027715.1 Plecturocebus donacophilus | reverse complement strand
CTAATTTGGTTATAATTTAATCTCTGAAAACTCTAGCAACAGATCTATGTAACATTACAGGATTGTTTTCTGAAAGAGCTAATGAACAATAATTTAAAACCTACTGCTTTAGGTAGCTTCATTATTAAAAAGCACAAACTTCAAATTTGTGAGATATCTTTGTATGGTTAGATAGTGGGACTTAAATTTTTACTCTAATTAGAAATAAAAATATATATTTGTATATTTATCCGTATATATTTATCCATATGCATTTATATATCTCATCTAAAAGTGAACCAAATGGATTTTCTGTTAACATATATGATCCTGGAGAGAAAAGCACATCAACCAAATTCTTCCTGCAGAGGCTGAAATTGTAGCATCCTGAGACCCTCTTTAAACATGGAAAATTATTCCAACCTCTTTCACTTTGCTTGAGTGTTAGCCACAGGTAGCTAAAACAAGTTCTCCGAGCTGTTGTTTCTATGTCCGAATGCAGATGAATGCTCCCTGGGCCCAGGTGATAGGATAGCATCTCTGCTGCATATTTGCAAATTGCTTAGTCTGGGTACATTGTCATCATAGTCTGTGATTTGTTTGTGAGAAATTTACAATTTATGATTAATTCAATAATTATTTTAGTAGAATAGTGATCATCTTTTCCAGTTCTGAGAATCCCGTAAGTATCCGACTTTTACTTGCATATTTTAATGCATTTCCCACATAGACTATTAGTGGATGTCCCCAAGTTGGTGTTATGTAAAGATGCCTAATGTTTGTTCACTGATGGCAGAAAAATGGAAACACACTTGTTTTGTGTAATATATTTGTTCTCTTAAAAGCAATGATGGGAGGAATAAAGAAGGGGGATATTAATAGAGACTTGCCTTTACCCTTCGCAGTGCACTCCCTTGCATTTATGTGCCATGCTTAAATGAGATCTCAGGCTCACTCGTGAACTGGCAATGCCTCTATCAGAGGAAAATGCGGCCACTCTGTTCTTCGAAGTGATTTGTCATATGTCAAAACCCTTCTGTCCACCGAAGAGCTCCTCCTGGATTCCATTTCTACCTGCTAATTTACAGATATGGAAGTACTAAATCTCTACATCCTGTTCTACTCATATCATGAATCTGTAACTATTCTGGAAATTTCATTGTCCTTTTAGGAATGCAGCAGAATATTTAAATTATTTGCCATGTATTGGTTTCAAGTTCATGGTGAGAGAGATTTAGGAGACTTTTTGAAGCAGCATATCATTTCGTTTGTGTGCATAGTAATCATTTTTTTCTTGGTTACTTCCTGTGTTTATAAAAACATAATTTTACTTGGATAATGATTAGCCTTAATATAAAGCATCTGAAAACACAGAAATTTAAAATGTTTAGTAAGAATTATAGTTAGGAAAATCTGTTAAGTGTAATGGAAAGTTGCACTAATAATTTGTACTTAAATTTTGCATTTTGATTTTCAGCCTCTTGTGTGTTCAGAAGACTTAAGCATGGGATTGCTGTATTATAAACAAAATGAAATCAACCTGGAAAAGATTAATACCTATGTGCTGGGAATATACCCTTAGCCAGGGTATCTAGAAGCTATATCAACTAGGGGATTCCAGTGAGCAGATAACTTGATTATCTAGTTTCAAAAGATTAAATTTAATAGTTCTGCTATGAGAATATCATGGAAAGGCTTCAGAGCTTTCTTATTTTCTTTCTTGGTCAGGTCATAGCATCTTTATTCCCTCATGATCTTTTTTTAATCTTCAATTCTTTTTCATCTTGAGTTCCATTTTAGCTTCAAAAGCTGATTCCTATCTTATTCCAAATATATTTACCAAGTACCATTCATCAAAACAATGACCACAAACTTTCCTGTGTAAGCCACTATATAGCTACACCAAGAAGGCAGACAGTAAAATGATTATTTGCTTAAAGTTATTTTGAAAGACACTTTGCTTGTCTCCGCTGAGCACATTTGCTGATGCATGAGGTTGGCAGAGGCTGTGGTACATGGTTTTATCAGCAGAGCACCCATTCTAAGCCAATAGTCTGTGTCTTTGATCATTTGCTCCGAGTTGTGGAGTATCGTTGAAGACTGCCTTGAGGTATGCTCTTTGGATTATAGTGCCAGCATGAAGAAAATATTTTGGTCTGTCTGTCAATTGGTGGGGCTTCTCCCCTCCCCATAATAAGCTGGGACTATGACAAATTCCTACCTCGAGTCAAACATCCACATCTCTACTTTCTTTGTAGTAAACCTCAGAGAGGATCTGTGGTCAGATTTGGAATAACTGCAAGCTTTATCATGCCCTAAAGCCACAAGTCAAAAGAGGAGCAGGCAGGAGCTTGCCCATAATGAGGAAGACTGCAGAGCACAGCGGGGAGCCTTTCCTCACAGGGCTCCAGATCTCTCCTTGAAGATGGGTAGTCTTTGGGGTCAGAGAGAAAAGCTGACCTATCAGACAAAGAGATGGCAGGTGGTTCCTGGTTCCTCTGTGCATTTCTGAGTGCCCTCTGCCCTCTGCATCCAAGACCCTAAGGACTGAAGGGCTGGGGAAGAGGCCGTGCACTTAGCATGTGCTAGCTCTCCAAGCTGGCATTGGCTTCGCTAACACTTTGACTTTCTCGACTTCACACTGTCGGAATCTCCTGCATGTGCCCTCTCTTCCTGGATCTTGGGCACCCTCGCCAGGATTAACCTTGCGTTCTCCTGACCTTGAGTATCTTCCAGACACTTTCTGAGCCAAGCCTGCTATTCAGCCTTGCTTTTCCTTGCATGCTTGTTGCTACATAACTCAAAGATAGTGATGATGAAATTTAGGATACCTTATCATTAGTAGTAGTACAGTGATAGCTTGTTCTGTTGAACTCTTACTATGTTCCAGACCCTATTCTAAGTGCTAAACGGGAATTAGCCATTAATTATTTCCAAAAAACATTTGATATTGCTGTTACCACCACTTTCCCAATGACAAAGCACAAATGAGGCGAGGTACCCTGTCCAGGGTTATATGATGAGTAGGAGTGAAGATGAGATTTGACCACAGATGTCTTGAGTCCACAGTTAAGGCTTTTTACTCAGTGTTGTATTTCATTCTTTTTTGAGATTTTTATTTGATTGATTCATTTATCTAATAGTTGTTAATTATTTTCTGTGTGCCTATGACATATAAATACAAATGACCTCTACTTTCAACGACATGATATTTTAATTTGAGGGAAAAAAAACCTGCTCTCATGGAAATTTTAATACTCCATTAGGCACTCAATTTGTTTTTTATTGGAATAGCACTTAACACTCTGTGCTTTGGATGAGACATTTCATGTTTATAAACCTATTTTTCTAGTCTGCAAAATGGACTTCTTACATGCTTTGGCATTAAATGAAACAATGTACATCAAAGCATTTTGCAAACCGATATACATATGCCAGATGGTATAGTAATGATACTGTGACTTTTTATGTGTTGTCCTAAAACACATAAGCCACTTTCCCTCCTCAGCAGTGGAGTTTGTCTTTTTCTCCATTCATTCCAAAAGTACTTTTTGAGTCCTACATATTGCTAGAGCTTTACATGCCCTTTAACTTCATCTTCATAACAACAGTGTTTATGTTCCCCCATCTTTAGGATGCTGTCGCTGAGAATCAGGGAGGTTAATTAATTCATAAAGAAGTATGCTACCAGTAAAGGAAAGAGCCAATGAATCCAGTTTTTTTTTTTTCTTTTAATTTTGAAGGCTGTGTTTCCACTATGTAAGACATCTTATTTTTGTCAGATTAGCAGTAAAGTTTTCTTTTCTCAGGGACCTCACATCTTCCAAAACATGAAGTGATCATGCCATGACTAGAATATACATATTAAGGAAACAAGGCAGAAGGGTAACTAAATGCTGCTTTTGGTGCAGACTCCAGAAAAGAGGTGAGAGTTTATTTAGCTCTTTGCTGTAGCCGGGGTTCTTGGTTCTAGAAAGAACCAAGGCTTCGATGGAGATGAAGCCAAGAGCTTGAAGAAGGGCAGATACCAGGGGTGCTCGGAGAGTCCAGCTCAGCGAGCACCTCGCGGCTGCACAGACTGTTCAGGGCGTTTCCGTCAAGGCTACTGTGGACAGAGCTCAATGATAGGAAGTGACCTCCCACGGTTTCCACTTTCTTTGCATTTCCCTCTCACAGTTTAAGACCTCTAGAGAGGGTGCCTGGGGTTCTAAGCTCGTGGCATGAGCTCATGTTTACTGTATCCTGACTCGGACAGGTGTGTGCAGGCTCTCAGGGGTTCCACAGTGAAGGATGAGGGCCTGTTGTTTGCTTCCAAAGAGACCGTTTGGAATGAGGGAGACTTAATGCTTTAAGAAAGGTCTGGGTGCTCTTAGTGAGATGACTGAAGCCAGGGACCAGGAAATCAAGAGATGTCCATCATTTCTTTAAAGAAAATGAACAAGAGCTTCCAGGTGAAGGGGGACACCGTGGCCTTCTGAGAGGGTCCGAAAGTGGAAGTCTCACTGAAGCACAAAAGAGTTTTATTTTTTTAAATTTACTGAGATGAAAAAATGAGTGCTACTAAAGGATAGAGGATCGTGCACTTGGCAAAGCGGGTAGGTTTCAAGTCTGGGAAGGTAAATTGAAATGGGGAGATAGCCTTGTATTCTAACATACTTCAGGGACTGTTATGACAGACCATGAGAAATGTTGAGGGTAGAGCATTTACATGCCATTGTTTATTTGCAATTGGTTGTTAAATACCCATGTTTCCCTTGGCAGGCAACAGTGAAGAGCGGGCAACAGTGAAGCCAGCCCAAATACGTAAGCTCAGCCTGCAGATGATTCGTCATCTTACCCAGTGAATTATCCCAAATAGTCTAGAGGATTTGTGACGTCCTCCAAGGGAGCATAGAGCAGATCTCAGAGGAAGCCACCATGCACAGATACACAAATTCTTTTCAGTCTTCTGTATTATCTTACAATTTATGTGATCTTTGAAATTTTCTTCCTGCTGTGTCCATAAAATATACATGTAATTGTTAAATTAGAGGGATGATAGATGACTCACTTGATATCCATTTCCTCCTTTTTTACTTGTAAACCCTTAATTCTGTCCCAGTGCCTGCCTTCCCAACACAGATGTATACACAGCAAACATAATGCTGTGTCCAGTTCCAGGGTGATTCACCTGAGCCAATCATGGGAGTCCCATGACTGCTGTTAGTCACGTATTTAGGATTGACTCAGTGATTTCGAGGGGTGATACTGGGAAATTTTTCCTTTCTTCATGAAAGAGAGACAGTGATGTATCGGTCTTCTTTTCTGGGCATTTTTGTGTCTGCCACAGCCAGAGCTGTGGTAGTTATTCCTTGACACTGGGGAGGTAGACTGAGGAAAGGCTCCTAAGATGAATGTAACAGAGCAAAAAATAGACGGAATCCGGGGGTTTGATTCTTCTTGACACGATCGAGTCTCTGTATTCATCAGTCTGGGAACCGCTGGACATGTGATCTGCTGCCGTGTGAGATGAACTGATCTTGAGGTGGTGAGCACAGGCCTTCAGCTGCCAGTTCAGGAGAAAGCATCCCCACGAAGTTCTCTCCAAATCCTTCAGCAAAGCAGGGGCTGCAGGAAGGTGCACAACCTTAATCTCAGTAATTTCTGTTTCTCTATCTTCACCATACATTTGTGAACTCCTGAGATAATTTATGCCTTCATTTGAGACACTCAGAGCACCACCTTCTTTAGGGTGATAGGTAATTTGAAGTTAAGGCATATACTTAAAATATGTAAAAGATAAACCTCAAATATGCTTTCATGGGATAGACGTAATACACTGTCTTTCTCTTCTGTATGTATATGAGTATATTTGGGTAGGGGCTGTCTGTCTAGTGACCAGGCAATTTTGATTTAGGGGGATTATATACAATTTATGTGTTAAGGAAAAACGTGTTTTGTGTGAATAAACGTGTCTTGTGAGAGCTAGTTATTTTCCCCGAAGTCTAAAAGTGTGTAAAATACATTTTTTACGCAATGTAAACAAGTTGTTTTATGTGTGTCATCTGAAATCCGTGTTTTGCTGTACTGCTCAGTTCAGCGTCTACAGTAATTCTCAAAGTAGGGCCTTGATACATCACAGGGAAAGGAAGGACTGCTGGGGCTCCTTGGAGGCAGCCGTGGAAGCCAAGGAAGCTGTTCTTCCTTTTTCTTCATTCTTCTGTGCCAGGACAGCACACTTTTCTTTTTTCTCTCTCAATTGTTCTCCCAAAAAATAAATAAGATACTTATTGGCATTAAGCAATAGAATAAATTTTCTTTTGTGAATTATGATATTTGGCATGATAAAGAATTTATAATATGGTCACTTTATAGACACCGATACATACTAATTCTTACGTTTTGTATGGCTTCCTTACACTTTTATGTTTGCTTAGGAGTTAGTTTATAAATAGAGTGCCAGCAACTTTGGAAGGATGTAAAGAAACAACTTGAATTGAACCCTAAGTCAGTATTTGAAGAAAACATGAAAGTAAATTGAGTTTTACCTAGTCTCTAGAAATTCTGTTTGAGATGAATTTTTTTCTTAATATTATTTTATGTGTGAATGGAATGAATTTTTCTTATTTTTATATTTGAAATATTCATTTCTAGAGTACAGGGCATATGGGTTTCTGTTTAAAAAGAAATCGATATTTTCATGAATGCTTTTTTTGGTAACTCTCCTTTAAGTAATATTTTTAGATATGACAGATGGAACATAATCAAGAACGAACAATTTCTGTTCGTGTATGGCTGGAATTAAGCTCCACTTAGAAATTTCAAATGTCTGGCATTCACACGGAACCTTGCCAGCTTCACTCTCCACCTCTACCTCTGTTTATGGCTCTATTCCACTTTTACCCCTAAAATACTGGGTTTTTGATTGTTTGTTTTGTAGCTCTAGAGTAGAAAGAACACTGGTCTTTGAGTCTGAATTCTAGTCCTATCACATTCTAGTTTTGATCCTAAGATGATCTTGTCTGAGTTTCACTTTCTTCCTTGGGAGAAGGGAGATGCTGCATTTTCACAAGGTGGTTAGGGGATCAGCTCGCAGAACCCATGGACGAGAACAGAATAGGGCATTTAGCACAAGGGCGACCACAGAATGAACATTTGCTGAATATATTTTCCTAAATGTAGAATCAAGAATCAGCAACTTAAAAGAGCTAATGAATTCTTCAATCCATCATACTGATTTTACAGACAGGAAGACTCCAATCCTTAGAGGGGTGAAACACTAGAGGCCCCAAAGGAACCCAGAGCAGGGGCTAAGTGCCAGTCCACGGTGTACTTGCATTTACCCCAGGAATCCATCAAAATGCCAATTGCAAATTAACCTCCCAAAGCATTAAGCAACTTAATTATTTCCCAAAATTTAATTTGATGGTCTGTTGCCAACTGACTGATGAATCTAGACATTTCCTGTTTCATAAAGTGTAATTATTTGTGTACTCTGGATTCACTGCTGAGAGAAGCATTATTGTTTTGGGGAGAAAGGAGAGGTTTCCGATGAGCCAGACATACCCCATGCATATGGAATTACTTCTACATTCTGTTAGTATCTTCCTCAAAGTATCCCTACCTTGTTCAGTACGAGTTTAAACAGCATAATTGCTTTTTCTTGGTTTCAAACTGGAAAAACTTTGAAAAACAAATTTTAAGAACATTTTAAGAAACACTCAACTTGAAAGACGGTTGTATGGTATTGGGATTACTACTGATCTGGTTGTCTTAGATCCACTCTTTGCTAGCTTTATGATTTTGAATGTCAGTAAATTTTGCTAAACTGTGGTGTCTTCATTAGTAACAGGAGGCAGAGTGTAGTGGCTGTTTCTATTTTGAGTCTGCAATACATTATCATTTAAGTTTCAAAATTAGATTGGTTCTCGATCCCTGAGGAATTGCCACACTGTCTTCCACAGTGGTTGAAATAATTTACATTCCCACCAACAGTGTAAAAGCGTTCCTTTTTCTCCACAGCCTTGCCAGCAAATGTTGTTTCCTGACTTTTTAATAATTGCCATTCTCTCTGGCATGAGATGGTATCTCATTGTGGTTTTGATTTGCATTCTCTAATGACCAGTGATGATGAGCTTTTTCTCATATGTTAGTTGGCCACTTTGATCCAGCAATCCTATTACTGGGTGTGTATATGTGTGTGTGTGTATATATGCACACATACATATATATACATACATATATACACACATACACACACACACACACACACACATATATATATATATAAATCCCAGCAGTCCCATTACTGGGTGTGTGTGTGTGTGTGTGTGTGTGTGTGTGTGTGTGTGTGTGTGTATGTATGTATACACACACACTACCATAAAGACACATGCATATATACGTTTACTGCAGCACTTTTTATAGTAGCAAAGACTTGGAACCAACCCAAATGCCCATCAGTGATAGACTGGATAAGGAAATTGTGGCACATATATACTGTGGAAGGTCCTTTGCAGGGACATGCACGAAGCTGGAAGCCATCATTCTCAGGAAACTAACACGGGGACAGAAAAACAAACACTGTGTGTTCTTACTCATAAGTGGGAGATGAACAATGTAGACACAGGGAGAGGAACATCACACACGCCTGTTGGGGGTTGGGGGACAAGGGAAGGGAGAGCATGAAGACAAATATCTAATGCATGTGGAGCTTAAAACCTAGATGACGGGTTGATAGGTGCAGCATGGCACCTATCACATGTATATGCCATGGCACCACCAAGGCACTATGTAACAAACCTGCATGCTCTTCATATGTAGCTCACAACTTAAGAAAGAAAAGAAAACAAGATTGGACCTTCATAATATATAGATAGGGACATCAAATAAAAAAAACGAAATTTATAATACTAAGTGTATGGTATGTGGTGTGTGTGTGTGTATGTACCCTGATTTAGAATAAATTCGAAAGAAACTTTCATCAGAAGATCAGGTAGTCTGGAATCATAGCAAAAAATGGTGGAGGTAGTGATGGCATGCCCTTTCAGCATGATAGGAGAAGCAAGGAACTGAAGCTGCACTGCTTTGACTACCCTGGTGTCATCTGTAACCTCTACTATTAAATGGATGTGTCTGGAAGACCTTGCCTAAAGTTATTAAATGTCCAGTTTATTTGTCTAGCCTGCACTAATTTCCATACTTACCAAACACAATGGAGGTGATAATTTGATTTCCTGCTTAGGTCTGTGGATGAGTCGGTTATTGCCATGCTAATGCTGTATAAAAAATCACCCCCCAAACAATGGGCTTATGACAATATTTCTTGGTTCCCACTCTCATGGCTGAGGGGTGGCTGTGGACTGGTTCTTTTAGGCTGGGCTCAGCTGGGTGGCTCAGCTTCGACTTGCAAAGCTGGTTAGACCTGCTTCTTGCAGAACTGATTCTGGTCAAAGAGGCAGCAGCTTTACAGGGAAAGTCCTAATCAGGACAGTGCAGCGCACACACAGGAAACCCTGCTCAGAAACACAGGGCAAGGTCCTGCTAGTGTCACCTCTCCTAATGTCCCACTGGTGAAAGCAAGTGAGTGGATTTCGAGCAGGCAAGTAGACTTCTCTTAATGAAGGTCAGAGGGGAGGGGTGACTATTTTGAATAATGTGCAGTCACCCACTCTGTGCCTTTGGAAATGATATTCTGGTGACTCAGGCATGAATATCTAATTTTTGGATGCTTCTAGAAATCTGAAGTTTGGCTACAATGAAGTTTGTATTGAAAGGTATCTTTTTGGTGGGACTTTAATTATCCTCATCTGCCTCTCGTCTCTCTCACCACTAAAGGCCAGACCCTGGACTTGTTAAATTCATCCTGAAGGGCATTGCACATTGTAAATGTGATGAACACAGAGAATTTAATTCTACCTTTGGGGACGGCTTCCAGAACTAAATTTGCAACATGGATGTGTGTTTTCTCCATGGCTTTGAGTCCACTCTGCAGAGATAGGATCTCAGAATACCTATATGAAAACAATGAATCACACATGAGTGAGTGAACACTACTATAAAAACACTAAAAACATGAACATGATTATTTTGAAGAGTGAGATTGAATAGTAAAGCATAAAAAAGGATGTCATTATTTTTGGTGGCATTTATGGAATTTTATAGCTCATACATTTGCAAGAAACAAGAACTATTTTTATTGTGTTCTCATGTGTCCATACTGCTGCCAACATGAGAAGGGACCACTCTCTTCCAGGGAGGATGAAATTGGGTGGATAGTTGAGTTTGAGTTTAGACATTCTGGCAAGCGTGTTATCAGACAGTTGAAAAGAAGTACATTTTAGTCATCATTCTGCTATTTTATGGTACTGTGAACTCAGGAAACATAATTTAACTTTTCTGGGCCTCAATGACCTCGATTTAAAATGAGGTGCCATTGTATTAAAGGATGCCATACATCCTTCCACTGATACTGAAAGCCTGTGATTTTATTCATCTCGGATTATGTAATCTGGTGCCACATTTTCTAGCTCTTAGGAAAGAGAAAGCAAAGTAAATGCTGGCCCAAGGGATTAAGAGGCAATGGCTTGGGTGTCTCTGTGGTAGAACATCTCTGGGACCTTAGTCCTGTGTTGTAGTCAACAGAAGCAGCATTTATTCTCGCTGGCCTCCCAACTGTCTCTGACCATTCTCCCCGACAAATATGGTATACACCAGTGACTACAGCCATGGGGATGGATGGCAAACTCCTGCATGGAGAGGTTGCTACCTCAGGGAAAACTTGCTGCTCTTTTTAACCTCTCTGTCTACTTGTTACCTGTACCTAGTTATCTTTTTTTTATATTAATTAATCTCTTTTCCTGTAACGGGCATGTTTTCCATCTTCTGTGTGGACATGAAGTAGCATAAAAGCATGTGTCTAGCAGAGGGTACTGAAACAGCCATGGGGATAGAAAGTTATACAAGAGTGATCTTCAGATTTATAAAGTGCAACTTCCATGGGACTCAGGCGGTGGAATTCATGATAGAACTCCCTGGTTGAGATGTTAGCACTTGTATGTGGAATAAACAACCTCTTTGAGGAACCACTTCCACGGGGAAGAAAGAGGTGGGCAATTGAGCTGTGATTAGGGTGAAGAAGAAGAAAAAAATCACCTTTTTGGATTTAATGAATAAACCCTTTTCATTGCTGTGTATCATTCTCATTTCCTCCACTCACCACCTAGCCTCCATCCTACCAAGATCTACTGCATTTCCTATTGGAAACTTGCTCTTCAGTATGTGTCTGCATTGGAGAAGAATGAATAAACAATGAATAGGTATGATTTTAGGAATAAAAAAAGACATATTTGAGCAAATCTGTCCATTTTGGTGAGTCACAAACCCCGCAGTTAAACGTCCAGGCTTGTTATTCATCCAGTCATTTTGGTGTGTGTTATGAGCCTCACAGTCCATTTTCTCTTAGAAACACTTGATAACTGATACAAATATTTATTTGTATTTCATTTGGATTATTCCCACTGATTTTTTTCCTTCTTTCCATTTCACTTTTGGAATCCTTTGCAATTTCCTATGGATGTGGAAACTTGCTGGAATAACTATTTGTTTATATTTTAAAAGATCCAACTGTAGCTCTCTCTAACTTATGTTTTGAACCCATCTGGAGAACTCATTCTTTGGAAATAGCTACGTAGTTGGGTTTCTGCTAACAGCAGAATTTGATTTGCTCCTACACCTTCATGTTTTGTTCGGTGCCCTTTTAAGTTTGGCAAAATTACTTTTAATTATCTCTGCTGCTTCCTTTAATAAGTAGCTTTGAGCAGTTTCCAAGGGCCTCCTCTAATCTTTCTGCGTGAGATCACTCTTGCCTTTCCAAAACACATTACAAGGAGACACTGAAGGCAACTTGGCACTATTAAATTTTAGTCACACTATCAGCTTGGGAGCAGGGGCTTGCTAGGTTAGAGGTAGCACCTGCTTGAAACAGAACATGGCTTATTTTGGGAATTTAAGCATGCAGCTGTTATAACCACAATGGTAAATCCATCCTGTCCCCTCCACTCAAATTACAGGGTTCATTGTGCTTACAGTGCACAAAGAAATGCCAGCTTCTTAGGTGCTGAGAGATTAACTGAATTGTTTCCTCATTTATTTTCAAGCCCATTTTATTTTATCGTATATTTGTTCTAAGATATAGTAATACCAGGGGGAGAAACTTCAGAGGCAACTTACTAAAAAAAAAAAAAAAAAACATAAAAAACCCAGAAACCAAAAAGCAAAAAGCCAGGTGTTCAGTTTTCAGGTCAAGAAAACACATATTGGCTACCTAAAAGTGACATCTTAACATATCAAAATTCCACCTCCCCAAATTCTCAAATACCCTGGTTTGAAGTTTTGTAAGTTTTATACTTTTTCTTTATCTTGATATGACTGGTATGTTTAAGGTAAAATAACCCAGCATACTCAATTGAATAAGCGGTTACTGCATACCAACACTGGGATAAATAATTTACTGAAAAATTAGATTCATTGTATTTGTTCTACTTCAACATTTTCCCTCTGTGTGTAAAAATGTCACTGTATATACTCCCTTCTCCTTCAGTGTAAGAGAAGGACTAATCTTCTAAGACCAACCTCTTCATTTTTAACATTGGCCACTCTCACTAATTTCTTTGTTTCTCTTTTCCTTTCCTGACTCACCTCTGGATCCAGAAATTAGCCCTCTCTCTTTCAATCTTTCTTCCCTCTGGAATCCCTCCCTCCATCCCTCTCTCTCTCTCTCTCTCTCTCTCTCTCTCTCTCTCTCTCCTGCCCCTACCCCATCTGCCTCTCTCTCTCTCTTCCTCACCCACAAATACACCTCTCTCCTTTATTCTTAAAAAAAAAAAAATAATAAGCTAACAACATCTAAAAAATGAAACTCAAATAAGTATTCTCAGTTACCCAGTCAATATTTTCTGCATTGGCTTTTTTGTGGAATCTAGAGGATTATATTGAGGCTTAATAGGTGAACCTAAGAGACAAAAATGGCTATTTTTTCCCCCAAGCATGTTGTTTATACTATTTATCATAATAGATGGTATTTTAGAAAAGACCCATATGAGAGAATTATGGTTAGTTAAATTGATAATGGTTATTGTTTCTAAGCAATTGTCTTTCTTATAAATGATCTTATGAAAATGATTCCTTTTTCTCAGTGACAGTTAAATGCTCAGGACTCAGCGTGCAGCTCACCCATACACAAATAAATGCACTAAATGATATGCACTGTTTCATTAGACCTGTTCTTAGCTTCATTCACGATATTACCTTTTCTCTGATTTCTAAGAGCAAAGTGAGTATCAATAAATACATACAGTTTCTCTTTTCCTTCACCATAAAGTGACAGATTACTTCATAGTTACGGCTTCACAATCAGCTTTCCTTCTAAGTCCTTTAGATATTTTAGATATTTTTATCTCCACAGATCTTGAATTCTGTGCTCTCTCTCTCTCTCTCCCCGTCCCCCCAGTCTTCAGCTTCTGTAGTTGTCTGGGATTTTTTTTGTGTGTGTGCCTCAATGATTACATCTCTTTCTTTATTCTTTCTTGTCTTGTTTGGCTCCTGTCTGTATTTTGTTACTAACCTCATCCATTTTCATGGTATTAGTTATTTCAATGGGAATAACCTACAGTCACTATTCTCAGCCTATGTCTTTCTTCCTTAGTTCCAGTGCTGCCTTTGTACCTATCTCCTCAATTATTGATCAACAGAACTCATTATCTTCTTTTGTTAAATTAAAAAAGAGCTAGAGATAGGGGATTCCACTATGTTGCCAGGCTGGAGTGCAGTGGTTATTGACAGGCCTGGTCATAGTGCACTACAGCGTGGAAACCCTGGGCTCTCCAGATCCTCCCATCTCAACCTCCCAAGTATCTGGGACTACACACATGCATCGTCACGTCTAGCTCAGAACTCACTATCTCTTCCTGCAAATCTGTGCTCCCTTGATGGTTTATTTTTGTTAATTTTTTCTCAACATTCTTCCTACATTCAGATTACAGGACCAACTTTGATTTTGCATAGATTCTGCCATTTAGTTATTCTTTTCCCTACCCAGGTCTCTATTCTTCATCAGATTGAGAGTCTTTATTAAGTTACACAATGGCTACTACATCCCCTCTCCTTCCTCATTGACACATTGCTTCTAATGCACCATTAATCACTCATAAATAAATGACAGTTGCATGGCATACTGGGATGGACCTGGGCATGAGAGTCAGACCTGGGTCTGAGTCCTCACTCTGGTTCTTGCTAGCACAGCTAAGTCATTTTATCTCATAGTACAGCTTCAAATTTGGTTGCTTGAGCCATGAGGGGGTAGGTTATGCCCAGTAACAAATCCAGTGCTTAAAACATTTTTTTCTTTTGTGTGTTACATATCCGATCTGAGATGGAAGGGGATTGTGTCAGGGGAAAGGGGACAATGGGTTGTTTTGCAATGACAATTAAATGCTGTGGGCCAGAAGCAACACAGTTCACTTGTGTACCATTTCCTTGGCCAAAGCAGATCACATTACTGTGGTATGTTAGCTCAGGCTGCTACAACGGAATACCGCAGACTTAACAGTAGGAGCTTACTTTCTCAGAGTTCTAGAGGCTGAAGGTGTCCAATCAAAGTGCCAGCCAATTCCATTGCTGGTGAGTCGCTCTTCTTGGGTTTCTCTTCCTCTTGTTAAAAGACCACGTGTCCTACTGAATTACATCCCTGCCCTTATGACCTTGTGTAATGTTAATTACTGCCTAAAGATACTCTCTGCAAATACAGCGACATGGAGGATTAGAGCTTCAACGTGAATTTTGAGAGGACACAATTCAATGTATAGCATTCTGCACTCTCCAAGTTCATGTCCCTGTTAGGTGCAAAATATATTAACTCCATCCCTAAAGCTCCAACGTTTTAAAGCACTACAGCATTGACTCTCAGGTCTAAAGTCCAAGGTCTTGCCTAAATGATAGCTAAGTTAGATATGGATGAGAGTCAAGGTACTATTCATCTTGAAGCAAAGTTCCTCTCCAGCTGTGAATCAGTGAAACCAGAAGAGTTCTGTGCTTCTGATACAGTTTTGGTGTGTCCCCACCCAAATATCCTCTTGAATTATAGCTCCCATAATTCCCACATGTTGTGGGAGGGACCCAGGGAGAGCTAATTAAATTGCATTGGTGGTTGTCCCCATACTGTTCTCCTGGTAGTGAATTAAGTCTCAGGAGACTGATGTTTCATGAGGCATTTCCCATTTCACTTGCCTCTCATGATCTCCTGCCTGCCATCACGTAAATTATGGCTTTTGCCCCCCACCATGATTGTGAGACCTCTCTAGCCACGTGGAACTGTGAGTCCATTAAACCTCTTTTTCTTTATAAATTACTTAGTCTAGGATATGTCTTTAACAGCAGTGTGAAAGCAGACTAATACAGCTTCAGAAATAGGATGGTGGAACAAGCATGGGATAGACATTTTCATCCCAAAAGAGACAAATAGGAAGGCTGACAGTTCCCAAGTAGAAGTATTATCTATCAGGGCAAACTGCATTAGATCTCAGGGCTCCTCTTTGGATGCTCTGCCCTCCAGGCTCACTGGGGTGGCCCCTGACCCTATAGCTGTGGGTGATATTCTGGCTCTCATGGCTCTGCTGAGGGCACCACACCCAGAACTCCAGGCAACAGCAGCTTGGTATCATGAAGTAGGGGTAGTGGCCCCACGTATTGAAGCTGAGGGTGCATTCTTGATGTTTTCCGAAGTGCTTGTGGAATAATTCATTTATTTCCTTGGAGACTAGCTGACATACACACCCGATTAGCATCACTGTCCTACTGTCTTGCCCTGTGGAAGCCAAGAGGGCCAAAAGCCTTCTATCATCTCCTCCTGTCTCTGTTCCCTTTGATTCAGACTGGGCATGTCTCTGCTGATATAAATCCATCTCTGTTCCTAGATGCTACCAATATGTCTGATGAGATCCATGATTCAGTCTATACCACATCAAATGATTGTGCAGGCATACCCTTAGCGTTCTCTTCTGAACACAGTTTCTCTCTCTTTCTCTCTTTTTTTTTTTTCTTAATATGTATATGCTGAGAGTTTCCAAATCTTCAAGTTCTGGTTCTTTATTGCTTAACAATTTCTTCAATTTTGTCTCTCTCTTTACATTTTACTATAAGCAGTGATGAGAAACGAAGCCACCCCTCCAGTGCTTGGCTTAGAAATCTCCTGAGCTCAGTATCCAGCTTCGTGGGCTGCCTTTTCTACATCCCACAAAGCAGTAGAACATGAACACAATTCAGCCAAGTTCTTTGCCACTTTATAACAAAGCTCATCTTTGCTCCAGTTCCCAATCACGTCATCGTCCTTTCTCTTTCAGACCTCACAAGAAACACCTTTAGTGTTCACTTTTCTACCACCGTGATGTTCATGATTTTTCAACAATTGTCTAAGAAGATAAAGGCTTTCTGCCCTTGTCTCCACGTCTTTCTGAGCCCTCACCAGAATCACTTTGAATGCTTGTACTTCCGACAACACTGTAATCGAGGCTTGAGGTGGCACACACATCAAGTTTCCTCCAGCCACCATCCATCGCCCCATTCCAAATCCATTTCCACATTTTTAGAGAGTTGTTACAGTAGCACACCAATTTTAGTACCCAAATTCGTATTAGCCCAAACGGCCATAATAAAACATCACAGACTGAGTGGCTTAAATAACAGAAACTTATTTTCTCACAGTTCTGGAAGCTGAAAGTGCGAGATAAGGTGCCGGCCAATTTGGTCCCTGGAGAGGGCTCTCTTCCAGGCATGTAGATAGCCACTTATCCTCACATGCCTCACATGGCATTTCCTCTCAGCGTGTATGGAGAGAGAGAAATTTGTCTTGTCCTTTTCTTTTCTTTTTTTTTTCAGATGGGGTCTTGCTCTGTTGCCAGGCTGGAGTACAACGGTGAAATCTTGGCTCACTGCAACCTCTTCCTCCTCGGTTCCAGCAATTCTCCTGCCTTAGCCTTCTGAGTAGCTGGTATTATAGGTGCCTGCCACCATTCCCAGCTCATTTTTATATTATTAGTGGAGATGGGGTTTCACCATGTTGGCCAGGCTGGTCTTGAACTCCTGACCTCAGGTGATCTGCCTGCCTTGGCCTTCCAAAGTGCTGAGATTACAGGCAAGAGCCACCATATCCAGCCTTTGTCATTCTTTTAAAAGGACACCAATCCTATTAGATTGTGGCCCCACCATTGCAACCTCATTTAATCTTAATTGTTTTTTAAAGCCCTATCTCCAAATACAGCCACATTGTGGGTGAGGGCTTCAACACAGAATTTTGAAGAGACACAATTTAGTCCATAAGACATGGCTAACTTCAAATGGTGGGAAGACTGAACTGATGACTTCATCAATTACAGGCTTAGACATGTAATTAGAGGGGTCTATGCTATGTCTGAGCAGAAGTTGTACAAGCCATTGTGTTCCATTTTCTCATCTAAAGAGTGACATAATTCTGATAGAATCTTCCCCTTCAGCATAGAATAGTATGATACGGAACAGAATTTTTGCTGAAGGAATTGCTATGTAAATATAAAACAAACTTCTGTTATTCTAAGCTACTAAGATTTGGGAATCATTCCTTATTGCAATACAACCTAGCCAAAGTTGACTAAGAACTTTTAGTACTGTAAGTACTATTGACAATTTCATTACAATTCTCAATAGTACTTAGAGTCATAGATGTGGCTACTATTCTGCAGCCAGAGTGGAGGTATTAGAATCTATATGATTCTGCAAGGAATTTTGTAGCAGTTACAGATTAATCTTTCCTTGTCAGAACCATAACTATATGGATTTTGCTGCTCAAATCCCATTATCTTAGAATAGTCTAGTTTTCTTAGTCTTTTTCAATATATTTTGTTTTTAGTTAGACCACTTAAAAATGATTATTACCTCAGCCATTGACTTTGTGATCAAACTGTATTGATATTTTAATGACGTCAGTTTTTCTTGGCAATTTTGTAATTTTCAACATTTTTTCCTAAGTACGGTTTCCAGTCTGTGTTATTTAAGGCCCCTTTGCATTGCTCTTCCCTTCTCGAAAAGCTGTTTGATCCCTCAGGTAGATGACAATGCTGAATGACTGAAATTTCAATAACTTCGTAACTATGTAACTGTCATCAGAGACAGCATTTTCTTATTATGTAACTTATGAAGATGCCTATCTTTTTAAGAGAGGTTCTGTGTATGAAAATATTGGCAGAACCTCGAGAAAGTTAAGAACACTTCACAGATACTGAATACCGAAGCAACTCTACATCCAGTGTTGTATTAGATACTAAAATAGATAGGGTCTCTTAAAGTATCATTCAAAAGTAAACAACTTCATTTTGTATCACATAACTGCCTATTGAACAGAGCTTTTGTGCAAGCCACACAGTCCATAATCTGAGGTTGTTAGCTTAATATCAAATATCAAATGCATGGGGAAGGAAGACGGAGTAAGTGAAAGACCATGACAGATTTATTCAGCTAACAGTCATTGTGAAAATGTGATGATATCCTCAACTTAATTCAAACTTGTACTGCCTAGCATTTTAGATCAGATGTATATTATCTTTATTTCTAAATCAATATTCTTCTATAAGTGATTTTTCACATGTCATTACTTCATACACCATATATCCCTTTTCTGGACTTTGCATTTTTGGGAACATATCAGTGCTTCTCTCCCTTATTCTTGTGTGCTTCCTGCTCACCTTCAGAAGTCCCTGCATCTGCCATTAGCTTTATTAATAGCTTTTCTGTATTGGAGGCAGACGTTCGGTCTGATATTATATAAGCTCTGGGGCTTCAGAAATACATTGGCTCTGTTCTACTCATGACTTCTCAACTTACTGGTCAGTTGAGATTCAAACTCCCATCAGCCCCAGGAGTTCTTTATTCAAATAACTTGTTCCAGATGCCAGTGAAGAACATCTAGGCATAGGCCTGTAATTAAATCCAACTTTGAAAGTTTAAGTCCAAGATACGAAAAAGCAACGCAGTCTTTTAGAAACGGGCATCACACAGTAGTTTTGAAAATACCATCTATCCATTCATCCATCTAAAATTGTATCCATACATAACATGAGAGAGCATGTGTGCATGGGAGATGGTAATTTAGATATCAACACAGATGTATACTCATGACTGTGAGGAGTAAGAAGATGTATAGAAAACCCACTGAGTAGCTTACATTGTTATGGAAACAAAGCTGAAAATAATACGTCATCATAGAATGATTAAATCCGTGCAAGAAATCATTTACGTGTCAGAGAAAGAAAATCCCACTATCAAAGTGGAAGATTTAACACGTTTCTCAGTGACTTGAACATGGAGGTTAAAAACTGTATCTATATAGATTTGAATAACACTATCAAGACTACCCCAACTTAATAGATACACATTCTTAAATGCACGCACAGCATTTACCAGTAGAGACCATATACTGGGCACTAAAACCAATCTCAATAAATCTTGAAGGCCTGAACTCATACCCAGTATATTCTCTGACCATGATGGGCTTGGGTAAGAAAGCAGTGACAAATAAAATGTGTTAGTCTGCTTCGGCTGCCATAACAAATGACCACAGACTGCATTGCTTGAATGGGAGAAGTGTATCTTGTCATAAATCTGGAGGCTGGAATTTCGAGATCAAGGGATAAGCAGGGTGCTTTTATAGGAGGCCTCTGTGCTTGGCTTGTAGATGGCACTTTCTTCCTGGGTCTTCACATAGTCTTCTCTCCATAACTGTCTGTGTTCACGTCTCTTCTGAGGACACCAGTCATACTGAGTCAGAGTCCACCCTAACAAACTCATGTTAACTCAGTTACCTCTTTAAAGATCCCATCTGCAATTACAGTCACCTTCTGAGGGACTGGGGATTACATGTTCTACATATGACTCTGGGGAGAATGCAGTTCAGCCCATGATCTGAGATAACTAGGAAAGCCCCATGTACTTAAACATTTAACAATGCATTTGAAATAGCTCACAGGTTCTAGGAAGTAACAGGAACAATTACAGATATGTTGAACTTCTTTTTTTTGTTTGAGATGGAGTTTCACTCTTGTTGACCACGCTGGAGTGCAGTGGTGCAATCTTGGCTCATTGCCACCTCTGCCTTCCAGTTTCAAGCAATTCTCCTGCCTCAGCCTCTCAAGTAGCTGGGATGACAGGTGCATACCACCATGCCTGGGTAATTTTTGTATTTTTAGTAGAGATGAGGTTTCACCATGTTGACCAGGCTGGTGTCAAACTCCTGACCTCATGATCCGCCCACCTCAGCCTCCCAAAGTGCTGTGATTACAGGAGTGAGCCACCGCATCCAGCCTGACCTTAATAATCAGAAAATCCCAACGTCTCAGAATTGGTGAGGCACATCTTTAGTAATGGTAAGAGAGATACTCATACCTTGATGTGCTCTTACTAGAAAACAACAGTTCAAAGTTAAAAAAAAATCTAATTTTTTACATGAAGAAACTATTAATGAAACAATAAACCCAAAGTAAATAGGAAGTGATAAATATATGAGAAAAAAAATGGAACAGCCAACAGATAAATGATAGAGAAAATCAACAAAGTCAAAAGTTGGATATTTACAAATTTTAATAAAATTGACAAATCTCTAGCAAGACTAGGATAAAAAGAAGAAATAAATATTAAAAATAACTGTAAAAACAACTGTCAAGCACATTCATGGCATAGTAGAAGATTTTTGCAGTCTTTGAGGAGGAAGATGGCTGAGACAGAATGCAAAAGGTACTAAGCGTCAAAACAACAACAAAAACCCACAGGGAAAGGGGTGATTGACTACATTTCTTAAATACTTAAAACTCATGCTCGCCAAAAATCACCATTAGAATCGATTAGGCAAGCCCCTGTGTGGGAGGTAACATATATGTAACCTACCTATCACCTGCATTCACATCCAGAATACATAAATAACACCTGAAAATCAATAGTAAAAAAGCAAACAACTAAAAATGGGCAGAAACTTAAAAAAAAAAGGATATTCAAATGTCTAGTCAGCAGATAAGTTGCTCAACATCATTATTCCCCAGGAAAATGCAAATTAAAAGCACAATACAGTGCAATTTAATATATACCAGAACAGCTAACATTAAAAAGAAAATACAGCATACGGGCAAGGATGTAGAACCACTGCAGTTTGCACACATTGGTGTGGGAGTTTTTTAAATGTTACAAACGCTATGGAAAACTGTTTTGTATTTATTATTCTCATAAAGCTAGACAACCTACCTTATGAGCCAGTAATTCCACTCCTTATCTATTCACTGCCCCCAAATGAAAACATATGTTCAACTAAAAACTCATACGAGAATATTCTTATAATAGTCTCCACCTGGGAACAATTCATATAGCCTTCAGCAGGAAAATGGTAAAACAAATTGTATGCTATATTTATACAATAAAGTATTACATGACAATAAAGAGGAACAAGTTCCTGATATACTCACTGAAGCACAGAAACATTACAATGAGAAAATTGTGACATTTATGTGAAGTTTAAGAATACTAAATCTAGGGCCAGTGCAGTGGCTCACACCTGTAAACTCAGCACTTTGGGTGGCTGAGGTAAAAGGATATTTTGAGGCCAGGAGTTTAAGGTTACAAGGAGCCATGATTGTACCACTGTACTCCAGCCTGGGCAACAGAGAGAGACTCTGTCTTAATAATAATAAAAAAAAAATACAGGAAATCTAATCTGTGATAGCAAAAATAAGAAAAGAGCTATACCTGGGACAGGAGAGGGAGGATTGGCCACAAGGAGAAATGAGAAACAATATTCTGTATATTGATTGAGATGTTGGTGACCATAGGCATATACAGTGGTTACAAAGGATAAAATTGCACACTAAGATCTATGTATTTTATGACATGTAATGAAGTATTGATTTAAAAGAAGTAATGTATTGCTGGTGAGAGGCCTGAGGAACGTAAATGCAGGGTGCAGTCTTTGAGAAAAGGTGGAGTGCATAGACTTGCATAAGAACAGGCAGGGACTCATTGATTGAATGACAGCAGAGAGGAGCCTACATTTGTTCAGTGGGATTATCATGATCTAAATAGGACAAGGCGGAGTGAAATGGAGATGTTCTTAAAGAGTTTTGTAATGAGAACCACAAGCCAAAGCACACTGGTAGGAGACAAATGATACTTGAACATAAACTACTTTAGGTAAAATTAGTAAGATGAGATTATTGAGGGATGCTCTTTGTAGGAGTATTTTTAGTTTGGAAGTCACAACAGCAAAACATACTTATAGGTCAGTGACTACTTGGGGGTATCTTCGTCACCACATTTTACCCATCCTGCCCAAAAGACATCTTTCTCAAATAGACTCCCAATTTTAGTAAGAACAATGAGCTTTGTAAGTAAATGCAGATAAAGAAGTCATTTTTGCAACTTCAACTCAAATTTCTGAAGCAAAACTCTTGTTGCCTCAAAGTTCTCCACATCAGTCCACAGCTGTGGATTCTGAGCATATTATCCCAGGATATATGGAAATGACAGACCTTTTCGAAATTCAGCGAGATCGTGGAGTTTTATCCAACATTGCTGAGACCTGTTCAGGAATACCGGGAAACACAGAACTAAATAAATCCATGCAAGTTGCATTCCTCTATTTTTGAAATAGCTCAGAATTCTCAGCATCATTTCAAAAGCATGATTTTAAAAGTCTTTCGAGCTCAAAATAGAACCCTCTCCAAATTGCACTGAATCAACGGATTCTATTTGTTCCAATCTTGTTAAACTTCACATCCTTGGAAATGACTAATGGAACAGATACCCAAACGACATCAATAACTCTGTTTCTGAATTAGTGTTTTCCAAATTTGGAGCCCTGGAGGTCTGGGACTATTTTGGATATCCTAAGGATTTTCTCTCCAGGTGGTGGAGCAGGCCCAGGGATTCCAACATAAGAGGAAAGAAAACTTTTTTACTGGGATCTTCCAGCATCTGCTGGTCATGTCTTAGGTAATGACTGCAGAGGCCCATCACTCAAGAGAGAGCCATAGGCCACTGGACAGTGTCTCAGAATTAAACTGATTTGTTTGGAGGGGAAAAAAAACATATCACATCTATCTGAAGGTGAAATTGATGCATGAATACATTAATGAAGAAACTAATCATCTACACTTCTTCACCTGCCCATATGGCTGCTTTTTTCTCCTACCGTGAAATACTTTTTCACCTTTCTCTTCAGAACTACATGGCATTCCTCCTCCCTTGGCTACTAGTGGCCACAACCCCTTCCTGTGCTCCAGGTTCCAGCTATTCTATGGTACTAGGGTCTAAGCATCCGTTCCTGGGTGAAACTTAGCAATGCCCTTGAATTAGGTTCCCCAGCAAGCCAACTCTGAGACAGCGATTTGCCTGCAGGCAGAGTGTTTCCAGAACCTAACTCTAAGTTAGCAGCTGGCGAAGAGCACAGGGAGGAGCTGAGGGGATGGAAGAGGTCTCGAATGAAGGGGAGTGTGAAAATCCATCTATCCTTTATGTTTTGTGCTCAATCCCTGAAGCTATGTAATGATAACTAACTAGAATAGAGGGAAATCAGGTGCCTGGAAATCTTGGTCAAGGATTTGAAAGAGTCACCTCAGGAGATAGAAAACAGCTAATCATGGGCTTGAGAAATAATACTGAAAACTCAGTAACAATTTAAAAATAAAAAAAAATGAAAAAAATCCTACAAATGTGCAGAAAAGTGACTCAGAAGGTTTATGTGATTTTTCTTTTGTGCTTGGCTGGAAGTAACTGGAAGAAAATAGCTGGTGTTATCTGAGGTTGGGGTAGGTGGATCGGGCGCTGCAGGAGTCCAGAGGAGAAAGGAAATAAAGGGTACCTGTAAGAATGGAATTGAAATAATTCAGCCAATGGGATTGAATTTGAAATTCAGGATTGTTTTGAAATATTTCAATTCAAGGATGACTTTTAATGGAAACCTACCTTTCCAGTTTTCTCCTGCTGTTATGGGAAGAAATTCCAAAGCCTTCAGAGATTTTTGTAGAAGACGACGTTTTAGTAAAACCACAATGAGATGTGTCTGTTTTTTAATTAATCATAATGGAACCCCTTATCAAGGCTTGGAACAAGATTGGAAAATACTGAGATAATCAAAAAACCTAGTATTTTTGTCGTCTATCATTTGTTATTTTTACTTGTCTGTGCTTCTGCTCTTGCCCCATCATTGATCTACTTTGAGATCTATGCTGGATGTGTTCAGTGCCCAACATTAATTTGTGCTGAAGGTTCCCCAGCTGTTTCTTGGTTGGAAGAAGCTCACCCTCTAGGAGATTCCACATGGAGAGCTCTTGAGTTCAGTATTTCCTGAGTTCTTACATTTTCAAACATCTTAAAAAATAGACTCATACTTGAAAGATGACTTGACTAAATTGAACACTTGCCTAACTCATTTACTCAATTTCTTTAAAATGTTGCCTTACTTGTATTTCCCTTTCTGTGTTGCTTTGAAGAAGCCTAATGAAAATCTGATTTTATTTGTTTTGTAAATGACTTAGTGGTTTTGTCTGGAGGCTTAGAGATATTTTTATTTTGAAGTCAAATAAACATATTTAGAGTATAGCTTGGAACTGACCATTCTAGGTCAGTTTCTTAAATGCCTGGTAGCCTTTTCAATATTCAAATTCATATATTATTTAATTTTTTAAAGTTTTATGGGATTACAGTTTTAAGCATACCTTTATAATGTTTCGTTTTGTCACTCTTTGAAGACTAATTATATTGTATCTACTTTTAATCTACATCCACTTCTTTAATACTTCATATTTCTTTATTTCATGCTTATTGTATTGCCTGTTTGCCTTCTTTTCTTTAGGGGGGATTGTGTAATTCATTCTTCATTTAAAAGTTGACATCGTTCTCATTATTTTTATTTCATGAGTTCAAGTGACCCTCAATTCACATCTTGCTTTGTTCTAAGTTTGTATATTTCTATTAAAATTGGTATTTTCTCCATATTCATAAGCAGTTGCTTAAGGATACTTAAGGCTAGGGTTATCTGTAAATATTTTCCTTTGTTTTCTGTTTGGCCTTTTGGGGAGATTTTTCATCAAAATCAGTTTGTTTTGCCGCTTTCTTCAGTAGCTTTATGTGGAAATTTTCCTGGGCTTGTTACTGTGTGTTGTTCTCTGTTGTTTGAAACATTTTGTATTTTAACGTGCTCATGAACAGGACATGAGGGAGATACTGGATGACATTTATGTGTGTTAGTCTGAGAATACCCTCTTTTATTTGTGTGTTAGCATAGAGTTTCTATAATTGATGGGGCCCCCTGTTTATGTGGAAGGGGTTAGTGTGTCCTCTGTTTTATAATCCTCTGTGGTTTCTGTAGCCCTATTTGCCGATTGTTGCCTTCTTTGTTTGCCGTAAGCCTCCCACAAACATCTCCTCTTCCAAGTCTCTTTCCTGTCACCTAGTTGTGACTTTCTAAGACTGTCATTCTTGTTCTGCACATTTCCAAAGTCCTCTTGTTTTTCACAGTAGCAAGTTCTCTGCTCTACGAGGCCCCAGATCTGTTCTCAGTATGCAGAGGGAGACCTTTACTTTCTAAAAGTAGCTTTCTTTTTATGCTGCCTTCACTGGGCTTCTGGTGTTGAGTTTTTAATGGAGAAGATGTGCCTGTCTTTGTAGATATTTTTTTGTATACATATGCGATATTTTCTCTAGATTATGTACCACGATGATAGTGGCCATTATGTGGAAAACTCTGTGTTCAGAGTCATGAGGGTTTGGAATTTGTGGAAAGATTAATGAGGGAAGGATTACTGAAGAAAATTCTCAAGGAATAAGAAGAAGCAACTCATCAAATCTTGGCCTAATATAAGAGCAGAGTTGCTGTTTACAGTCATGGGAGAATATAAGAGAGAAGTAGATGTTTGTACAGAAAAATAAGAGTTTGTTTACACAAACTTTGAGAGGCTTGATAGCCATCCACATGGAATTGTTCATAAGAAAAGGAAATTGGCCATGACAATAGAGTTCAGGAGAAAGTTTGGGCTACAATTATTAAATAGTTATTTGAATGATATCAACATGTAGGTAAAGTTTAGTCATGGCACTGAAGGAGATCACCTAGCATACCAGGGTCCAAGTGAAGAAAGTTTGTTCACCCAGAAATGAGCTGCCTAAGTGAAATGGTGTGATTGAAACTCTGATTGTAGGGCTCCAGAGACAATCGAGACATTATAGCTTGAAGCTGTGTGTTTGTCAGCTATTTTCACAATGCTGCTGCATAACAAATTGTCTCTGAACTCAGTGGCGTAGAAAATTAGCATTTATTTCATGCTCATGAGTCTGAAGATCAGCTGAGATTCAGTTGATCAAAGCTGGGCCCATGTAGGTGGTTCTGCTTCAAACTCTGAGTCCAACTGGACTTGGCTTCTCATTGAGGATTGGGTTTTCATCTGATGAATAAAGGGGCAGCCATTCATCAGATGAGGTCATCAGCCATTTCATCTGATGACTCAGGTGCACCTGTACTCATGTAATGCCAGGGCATAGGAGGGCAAGAAGGAGCATGCACTGACATTTAAGGAATGTGCTTCAAACTGGCAGAGTGTCCTCTACACCCACATTCCACTGGACATGGCAAGTCACATCACTGAGATCAAAGCAAAAGGGATGGAAATGTGCTCTACCTTTAATGAGAATAATTGCACAACATCATAGCAAAGGGCAGGGGAAAAGCTTTCCCAACATGGAAATGCAAATTCAGTAGTTACTCTCTATCATCTTGGAAATCACCCGGATCATCCAAGAGATAAAACCTAAAAAACAAGTAAAAATAATAAACTCCAATTTCAGTGCATGAGGAGACAGCTAAAATACCAGTCTTGACTCTAGGTGAGAAAGTGGCTGAAGCTCCGGAATCCAAGAACAGATGCATTTAGGAGAAAACAGAGATAATGTGATGCAGAGGCAATTTGGTGCAGAGAGAAGATGAAATGATTCCAAATCTCAGAAAAGCTGATTGTATGGTACTTTTCAAAGGACAGGACATGCTGAGGTGAAAACGAAATTCCTTTTTGTAATGGTGACAAGAGAGCATTTGCTTTTGCCTAGAGGTTTTCTGGTTTTGGGTGGGTTCCATGGAGCAGAGAAAAGGCTAAATCAGACCAAAAAAAAAAAAAAATCAGTGGAATTGAAGGAGATTCTTTGCATTTCAAAAACCCACATGATTTTTTCTACCCCCTTTGGCTGAGTAGAAGTAAGTGTTTAACAAACTCACACACAAAATCTACCCCATAAGAACAATCTCAGCTAGCCAGGCGGATTCTGGGTGCTCCTCCATGGAAGTCTTTCACAAATACTTGCATCAGGAAAACTTGTTCCCTTCAATGCTCAATAATAAGAAAGGGCCTGTCCTAGGGTCTGTAATGATATTTATCAATCAGCAGCTGATAAAATCCCTACTTCACATTTTTCAAGTCTCCCTGAGGACACAGAGAAATGAGAAGTAGGGATCTGGGGTGCCATAATGGTTGGGTGCTGCTGGCGTTCAGTGCATGGGGCAGGATTTTTCTTGGCTTCTTTGCCAGCTGGAGACCTCTGGCAGTGCCCCTGCCCAGGCCTTGCTTGGGCCTGGGCTCACTGAAGGAGATGCCCTGTGTATTCCATCTGCTAGGCCATGCCTGTCTTGCACTGCGGCATGGATTCCTAGCCACCACTGTGACTGTACACACAACCCGTGTGTTTGGTGGGTCCCAAGTTCCTGTCCTGTGGCCAAGGAGAATGAGGTTGTGCTGACAATAGAAGGGTGAGGAGAGTGGAGAAGAATTTTATTGAGTGATGAAACAGCTTTCAGCAGAGAGTGGGTGTGAGGGTGTCCTCCACCCAGAGTCCGTTGATCTCTCCCTCAGTATGGCTGGGTCTGGGGCTTGTATGGGCTCAGCATGGGGAGTGTGTGCTGTCAGTATGCACCTAAGGCTAAAACAAAGTCACCCCTCAAAGGCAGGGCAGTGTAAGAAAACCAATTAGGGAAGGTTAGGTATATGTAAAACGGGTGAAGACTGGGGGTCAGAGGAAAGCCTACCAAACAAGAAGGAGGGGTTCTCAATCCGGTCCGTGGATTTACCTGGAACTTGTAGCTAGGCGTTAAACTGTCCTTGGCTTGAAGATCAGCTTTCACTGGGGCCCACCCAAGTCTTCCTAGGATTGTCTGCCTCTTGTCACTGTCAGATGGCCTCAGTAGTGGTAAATATCCTGTAGGGCCCATGGAAGTGCCACTCAAGGAAATATTGTCACCTCAATACACCAGCAGACCCTTTTGAGGAAGATTGACATGATTTTTCTAAAGAAGAAAGCAATATGCCAATACAAACAAAAGCTGACCAAAAAAGAACATCTCCATAAAAAAAAATCTAGAAAGTAACTGTAAGTGATGCCTAATGATGTCAAAAAGAACTCAGCAAAATACTATCAAATTTTTCTGCATGTGCATGAAATAAATAACACAAGGGCAGAATGGAGGGTTTCAGGAAAGAGATGGAACAGCAGTGCGAAGTAATGAAGCTTTAGCTGCCAGAGCTCAGGAAAGAAGCAGAAAGCAAAACAAAAAACAAAAAAACTAAAAGCAATAAAGGCATTATTGGAAGAAAAATAAGAAAGAATAGATGTTACTGGATATGCGTGAAAGATAAAGTAGATTTATTTGAAGGATAAAATTCTTATTTATATGAGAAACAATATACAGAAACAGATAGCTTAGTATATCCGTCTATACGCAAACTCAGACACATGCACATAACACCCCAGTGAAAGAGGCTAGGTGGCCATTTTTAAAATCTATAAAGCAGAAAGCTTAATTATGTAATAGACATAAAACAAACATATAAATTCAAGTGAATGGAGATTAACAAGCCTGTCTCTGAAGACATATAAAACATTTTAAATAGAATAATCACAAAGAATGACAATAACAAATGGGCCAACACATATCAGGCAAATATCAATACATAAATACATAGGAGATAGGTGGAAAGAGAGATACAATAGATAACAGAACAACTTAATAGCAGCCATAATATAATAAAATAAGGACATCTTTAGGCTTAGTGCCACAGCTTATAACAAGCACTCCAAAATGTCAAAGGACACATTTCATAATCAAAATATATTTATGGTTCCTAAATCACAAACTACCATAGCATAAATGCTTGTAAAGCAAAAATTACAATTTATAAAAGAAGTATATGCACAACAATTACAGATATTGTGTTTTTTTATTTTATGAGAGCTTGAGAAATGCCTTCACTTTAGCAGCATCGATGGATCCAATTGAATTCTGAATGCTACGGAGCCTACATCTTTGTTTTAAATGTCTATTGCTCATTTACAAACACTGATCACAAAACTCTTCAAAATTTCTAAACAGTAGCTTCACTGTCTTACTACAAAAAAAAAAAAAACAAAACAAGAAGACAATTTTGTATAAGTTTGGAGCCCTCTGCTCCTTGTAATGTTCTGTTGAATCCATCAGCAAATCCATCAGACAATGTGTGGGAAGTTTTACATAATTACTGGCTTAATTCTGTCCATGGAGATAGATCTATTCAAACATTCTATTTCTTCTTGAGTCAGCACTCTTGTGATCTTAATTTTTTTTAGTGTCTAACAGGGAAGAGTAGCCCTTATATTATTATACAAAAGTCCACACATGCATTTTTTTAGTGGAATCATAAATTTGGCCATACCGCGATAGAAGTTAACTCTTGACGTATGTTTCTCAATGCTGATACCAGGAGGCTCTTGCTATGTAAAAACACTGTGATAAGTTCTCCTGAAGGTGTGTTGTGTATAACTTCACAATGTTTTAGGTTTGCAGCCAGGGTGACTGTCAACTTTCTGTGATAGTTTTCTTCTAAGAAAATCTGTCCTATTATTTATGAGCAGTGCTTTATGTGTTATATTTTCCTGTACTATCTGTTCATACTCCTTGAAAAATCTATTTTCTTCAATATGCCAGTTAGGACAACGAACAATCGATTAATGGATATTTATTGGAAGTTTATTTTGTGTTTTCACAATGGACATAGTTCTACAAAACAAGCCCCTGGGAAGTGGCAATGTGTGGACATACATCTAAAGGTAGCAAACAGTGCAGTTGAGCCTGTACTGAGCTGAGGAACTACTCAGACAACAGATAATACGTTTGCAGCAAGAGAGTGGAATTACATTCTGGAGTATGGTGAAAGGCTTCAAAAATAAGATGGGATCTGAATAGAATTTGAAGAAGTTTCAGGATAAAGTAGTTGCTGATTCTGCTTTGTGTTTTCAGGAGTCCTTTGTGATTTACAAAGAAATGTTAAGAAACAAGTTTTTTTTCTTCTTTAACTGAAAAAAATTTTTCAGGGTAAATGTGAGAGGTTTTGTTGAAACAGCTAGAATTGTGACATTACGTGGGAAGCAGAGAGAGAACTAAATGACAAAGCTTGTGAGGAGGATAATTATTTCTCTTCTGCAAGTTGACGGGAAAGGGGAGGACTCACCTGGGAGAAGGGTTCTGGTTGATGTTGCAGGAACTTAAGAGGGACACCCACTGTCCACTGTCAAGGACTGTAGAGTCTGCCTGTTCCCTGCACACCATGTTTATAAAATACATGGTGAAATCTTCAAGGGGAAGTTTCCCAGGGCGAAGACCCTGGAAACCATGTACTTGCTGATCTGTGGGAAGAACACATATTGTAAGTCTAGAAGAGAACGCTGTGGAAGAGAGATGTAGAATTTTTAAAGAAAGTAAGGTACATGCATATTGGGGTTTCCTTTACCTTTTCTGTAAGTTGTACCAAAACATCCACTTAAGTTCTTTGTACTATTCCTTCAAATAAAGAAATTTGGTACCCCCGCCAAAAAAAAGAAAGTAAGGGTCATTTAAGATAGGAGAAGAAAGAACATTCTACCTAGGGATAATGTTATCTGTCAAAAATATACATGAGGAGTTGGTCCAGGGCATTGTGTATATTTAGATTATATTCTCTAATTCTCCACCTATCTAGATTTTTAGTAATGTCTCCATATGAGTGTTCTCCAAACATGAAATTTTATTCATATGCCTTAATAGAGCTAACACGTCAAAAATTTTTTAGCTTTATTGAAGTATAATTGACAAGCCAAAATTGCATATAGTAGTCCCCTCTTATCTGCAGAGGATACATTCCAAGGCACCCAGGGGATGTCAGTAACTATGGATAATACAGAACCCTGTATATCCTGTTTTCCTGTACATACATACATATGATAAAGTTTAATGTATGAATTAGGCATAGTAAGACATTAGCAACAATAATACTAAAACCACAATTACAACTATACTGTAATATAAAACATGCAAATGTGCTGGTTTTCAGATTATTTGATGGCACTGAATTGTATTTATCTATTTTTCAGACTGTGGTTGACTGTGGGTACCTGAAACTGCAGAAAGCTAAACCACAGTTAAGAGGATCAGGGCTTACTATATATTCAGTTGTACAACGTGATGTTGTGATATATGTATTTGCTGTGAAATAATCAGCACAATCATACTAATTAACACATTCACCACCTCACATAAAATAACACATTTGCTAATACTAGTATTTCCCTTCCTTTTTAATATTAAACAATTGTGATTCTTATATTAACTGTCTTTTAACATTTATTCTTATAAAACTATTTCATTTGCAGATAATTTCAAAAGAAGTTTCTAATTTAAACTGTGAAAATAGTTGAACTTTAATAAAGTAAACATGTTTCTATTTTAACATCACTTAAAATGCTTTAAAGTGATGGAAAACATAGTTCATTAAACTAATACGGAATAGAGATAATAATAAATTTTCCTGATATATTATGAAAGAGAAGTTCTTCAAACAAAAACAAATGGATGAAAGCAAAATTCTTGGAAATAAAAATTTGATATTTTTTACTTCATATTACTGAAAACTCATATGCATATACAATGAATTTCTATTGATGCAGAATGTACAGGAAAGTAAAAGGACAGAAGTTGAGATAAATCCAAAAGGGCTTTAAAACTCTGAGGGAGCTAAATACTGATTGGTGAGAGTGGAATTCCTTGTTGTGCAGTGGAATGGCCTGGGGTGCTTTGCATAAAGTTCTTTGGAAATCATGAAAACTTTTCCTAGCCTTAATCTTATAAAAGGGAATCTGAGAAAAAAATGATGTCCGATGTGTAAGAAGTTTTAACAGTATATTTTCTAGCATAATTTATGATCTACTCCTTTTTATGTTGTTAGATGGATACTTTGTAAGGTTAAGGTGTGAACACCTGTTTTTTTAATTGTTATACTTTATGTTCTGGGGTATATGTGCAGAACGTGCAGGTTTGTTACAAAGGTATACATGTGCCATGGTGATTTGCCGCACCCATCAAACGTCATCTACATTACATATTCCTGCTAATGCTATCCTGCCACCCATCCCCTGCCAGGCCCTCATGTGAGATGTTCCCCTCCCTGTATCCATGTGTTCTCATTGTTCAACTTCCACCTATGAGTAAGAAAATGCAGTTTGCTTTTCTGTTGTAGTGTTAGTTTGCCGAAATGATAGTTTCCCGCTTCACCCACGTTCCTGCAAAGGACATGAACTTATCTTTTTTTCTGGTTGCATAGTATTTCATGGTGTGTATGTGCCACATTTTCTTTATCCAGTCTATCATTGATGAGCATTTGGGTTGGTTCTAAGTCTTTGCTATTGTGAACAGTGCCGCAATAAACGTGTGTGCATGTGTCTTTATAGTAGAATGATTTATAATTCTTTGGGTATATACCCAGTAATGGGACTGCCGGGCCAAATGGTATTTCTACTTCTAGATCTTTGAAGAAATGCAGCACTGTCTTCCATAATAGTTGAACTAATTTAATCTTTCACCAACAGTGTAAAAGTGTTCCTGTTTCTCCATATCCTCTCCAGCATCTGTTGTCTCCAGATTTTTTAATGATCACCATTCTAACTGGCGTGAGATGGTATCTCAGTGTGGCTTTGATTTGCATTTCTCTAATGACCAGCGATGAGCATTATTTCATATGTTGGCCTCATAAATATCTTCTTTTGAAGAGTGTCTGTTCATATCCTTTGCCCACTTTTTGGTGCATTTTTTTTTCTGTAAATTTATGTTCTTTGTAGACTCTGGATATTAGCTCTTTTACAGATGGATAGATGGCAAAATTTTTTTTATCATTCTGTAGGTTGCCTGTTCGCTCTGATGATAGTTTCTATTGCTGTGTAGAAGCTCTTTAATTTAATTAGATCCCATTTGTCAATTTTAGCTTTTGTTGCCATTGCTTTTGATGCTTTAGTCAGGAAGTCCTTGTTCATGCCTATGTCCTGAATGGGATTGCCTAGGTTCCCTTCTAGAGTTTTTATGGTTTTAGGTTGTATGTTTAAGTCTTTAATCCATTTTGAGTAACTTTTTGTATAAGGTATCAGGAAGGAATCCAGTTTCAGCTTTCTGCGTGTAGCTAGCCAGTTTTCCCAACACAGTTTATTAAATAGGGAATCCTTTCCTCATTGTTTTCATCAGGTTTGTCAAAAATAAGATGGTTGCAAATGTGTGGTGTTATTTCTGAGGCCTCTGTTCTGTTCCATTGGTCTATGTCTCTCTTTTGGTACCAGTACCATGCTGTTTTGGTTACTATAGCTTTGTAGTACAGTTTTAAGTCAGGTAGTGTGATGTCTCCAGGTTTGTTCTTTTTGCTTAAGATTGTCTTGGCTATGTGGGCTTTTTGGTTCCATATGAAATTTAAAGTAGTTTTTTCCAATTCTGTGAAGAAAGTTAATGGTAGTTTAATGGAAATATAGCATTGAATCTATACATTACTTTGTGCAGTATGGCTATTTTCATGATATTGATTCTTCCTAACCATGAGCATGGAATGTTTTTCCATTTGTTAGTGTCCTCTCTGATTTCCTTGAAACAGTGGTTTGTAGTTCTTTTTGAAGAGGTCCTTCACATCCCTTGTAAGTTGTATTCCTAGGTATTTTATTCTCTTTGTAGCAATTGTGAATGGGAATTCACTCATGATTTGGCTCTCTGTCTGTTATTGGTGTATAGGAATGCTTGTGATTTTTGCACATTGACTTTGTATCCTGAGACTTTGCTGAAGTTGCTTAAGGAGATTTTGGTCTGAGACAATGGGATTTTCTAAATATATAATCATGCTATCTGCAAACAGAGACAAATTGACTTTCTCTTTTCCTATTTGAAATAAATATTTTATTTTATTTCTTTCTCTTGTCTGATTGTCCTGGCAAGAATTTCCAATACTCTGTTGAATAGGAGTGGTGAGAGAGGGCATCCTTGTCTTGTGTCAGTTTTCAAAGGGAATGCTTCCAGTTTTTGCCCATTCAGTATGATATTGGCTATATGGGTTTGTCATAAATAGCTCTTACTATTTTAGATATATTTTATCAATACCTAGTTTATTGGGAGTTTTTAGCAGGAAGGGGTGCTGAATTTTGTTGAAGGCCTTTTCTGCATCTGTTAATTATGTGGTCTTTGTCATTGGTTCTGTTTATGTGACGGATTACATTTATGGATTTGCGTATGTTGAACCAACCTTGCATCCCAGGGATGAAGCCAACTTGAATGTGGTGGATGAGATTCTGATGAGCTGCTGGATTTTATTTGCCAGTATTTTATTGAGGATTTTCACATCGATGTTAATCATGAATATTGGCCTAAAATTTTCATTTTCTGTTGTGTCTCTGCCAGGTGTTGGTATCAGGATGATGCTGGCATCTTAAAATGAGTTAGGATTTCCTCTTTTTCTCTTGTTTGGAATAGTTTGAGAAGACATGGTATCAGCTCGTCTTTTTACCTCTGTTAGTATTTGACTGTAAATTCATTTTGCCTTGGACTTTTTTGGTTCGTAGGCTATTAATTGCTGCCTCAATTTCAGGCATTCAACTTATTCCTGGTTTAGTCTTGGGAAGCCTTATGTGTCCAGGAATTTTTCTATTCCTTCTAGATTATCTAATTTATTTGCATAAACGTGCTTATAGTATTCTCTGATAGTAGTTTGTATTTCTGTGTGATTGGTGGTGATATCCCCTTTATCATTTTTTATTGCATATATTTGATTCTTCTCTGTTTTCTTCTTTATTAATCTGGCTAGTGATCTATAGACTCTGTTGATCTTTTCAAAAACATAGCTCCTGGATTAATTTATTTTTTGAAGGGTTTTTTGTGTCTTTATCTTCTTCAGTTCTGCTCTGATCTTAGTTATTTCTTATCTTCTGCTAGCTTTTGAATTTAATTGCTCTTGCTTCCATAGTTATTAAAATTGTGATGATAGGGTATTGATTTTAGATCTGTCCTGCTTTCTCTTCTGGGCATTTAGTGCTATAAATTTTCCTCTACACACTGATTTAAATATGTCCCAGAGATTATGGTATGTCATGTGTTTGTTCTCATTGGTTTCAAAGAACATCTCCATTTCTGCCTTCATTTTGTTATTTACCTAGTAGTCATTAAGGAGCAGGTTGTTTAGTTTCCATGTAGTTGTGTGGTTTTGAGTGAGTTTCTTAATTCTGGGTTCTAATTTGATTGCAATGTGGTCTGAGAGAGTGTTTGTTAGGATTTCCATTCTTTGGCATTTGCTGAGAAGTGTTTTCCTTCCAATTATGCGTTCAATTTTAGAGTAAGTGCAATGTGGTGCTGAGAATAATGTATATTCTGTTGATTTAGTGTGGAGATTTCTGAAGATGTCTATTAGGTCCACTTAGTCCAGAGCTGAGTTCAGGTCCTGGATATCCTTGTTAATTTTCTGTCTCATTGATGTAATATTGACAGTGGGGTGTTATAGTCTCCCACTATTATTGTGTGGGAGTCTAAGTCTCTTTTTAGGTCTTTAAGAACTTGTTTTATGAATCTACATGCTACTGTATTGAGTGCATATATATTTAGAATATTTAGCTCTTCTTATTGCATTGATCACTTTACCATATGGAATCACATTCTTTGACTCTTTTGATGTTTGTTGGTTTAAAGTTTGTTTTATCTGAGACTAGAATTGCAACCCTTCCTTTTTTTTTTTTCAATTTCCATTCACATGGTAAGTCTTCCTCCATCCTTTTATTTTGAGTCTATATATGTCTGCACGTGAGTTGGGTCTCCTGAATACAGCACACTGATGAGTCTTGACTCTTTATCCAGTTTGCCTGTCTGTATCTTTTATTTGGGGCATTCGGCCCAGTTACATTTAAGGTTAATATTGCCAAATGTGAATTTGATCCTGTCATTTGATGCTAGCTGGCTATTTTGCCCATTCGTTGATGCAGTTTCTTCATAGTGTTGATGGTCTTTATAATTTGGTATGTTTTTGCAGTGGCTGGTACCGGCTGTTCTTTTCCATGTTCAGTGCCTTCTTCAGGTGCTCTTGTAAGGCGGACCTGGTGGTGACAAAAATCTCTCAGCGTTTGCTTGTCTGTAAAGGATTTCATTTCTCCTTCACTTAGGAAGCTTATTTTGGCTGAATATGAAATTCTAGGTTGAAGGTTCTTTTCTTTAAGAATGTTGAATGTTGGCCCCCACTCTCTCCTGGCTTGTAGGGTTTCTGCTGAGAGATCTGCTGTGAGTCTGTTGGGCTTCCCTTTGTGGGTAAATGGACCTTTCTCTGTGGGTGCCCTTAATATTTTTCCTTCATTTCAACCCTGGTGAATCTGACGATAATGTGCCTTGGGGTTGCTCTTCTTGAGGAATATCTTTGTGGTGTTCTCTGTATTTCCTGGACTTGAATGTTGGCCTGCTGTGTGAGGTTGGGGAAGTTCTGCTGGATAATATCCTGAAGAGAGTTTTCCAACTTGATTTCATTCTCCCCTTCACTTTCAGGTACAACAATCAAACATAGATTTGGTCTTTTCACATAGTTTCATATTTCTTGGAGGCTTTGTTCATTTTTTCCATTCTTTTTTCTCTAATCATGTCTTCTCACTTTATTTCATTGAGCTGATCTTCAATCTCTGATATTTGTCTGTGCTTCATGTGGTTCTTGTGCTGTGCTTTTCAGCTCCATCAGGTTATTTATGTTCTTCTCCAAGCTGGTTATTCTAGCTAGCAATTTGTCTAACCTTTTTTCCAAGTTCTTAGCTGCCTTGCATTGGGTTAGAACACGCTCCTTTAACTCAGAGGAGTTTGTTATTACCCAGCTTCTGAAGCCTACTTCTGTCAAATTCATTCTCTGTCCAGTTTTGTTCCCTTGCTGGCATGGAGTTGTAATGTTTTGGACGAAAAGAAGTATTCTGGTTTTTAGAGTTTTCAGCCTTTTTTTGCTGGTTTCTCCCCATCTTTTTGGATTTATCTACCATGATGTTAGTGATGTTGATACCATTCTTTTCTGTGTGTTAGTTTTCCTTCTAACTATCAGGCCCTTTTGCTGCAGGAATTGCTAGAAGTCCACTCCAGACCCTGTTTGCCTGGGTATCACCAGCAAGGGCTGCAGCACAGCAAAGATTGCTGCCTGTTCCTACCTCTGGAAGTTTCGTTCCAGGTGGCACCCACCAGATGCCAGCCATAGCCCTCCTGTATGAGGTGTCTGTTGGCCCCTACTGAGAGGTGTCTCCCAGTCTGGTGACACGTTGCGGTGGGGGTTCAGGGACCCACTTAAGGCAGTGCATCCCTTATCAGAGCTTGAGCACTGTGCTGGGAGAACCACTGCTGTCTTCAGAGCTGTCAGGCAGGGATGTATAAGTCTGCTGAATTTGCACCACAGCTCCCCCTTCCCCCAGGTGCTCTGACCCAGGAGCTGAGGTGGCCTCCACCCAGTTTGAATTTCCTGGCAGCTTTGAGTAGGGTGGAACCCCTACTCAAGGCTCAGCAATGGCTGATGCCCCTACCTACACCAAGCTCACATCCCAGGTTGACCTAAGAATGCTGTGGTAGCAGTGAGAATTTCAAGCCAATGGATCTTAGACTGTTGAACTCCATGGAGGTAGGATCTGCTGAGCTAGGGACCAAAGAGCATCTCCTGATCTGCGAGTTGTGAAGACCATGGGAAAAGTGCACTACCACTTCTCCTGATACAGTCTCTTGCAGCTTCCCTTGGTTACGAAAGAGAAATCCCTAGACCCGTCGTGCTTCCTGGGTGAGGTGACACCTCACCCTGCTTCAGCTCACCCTCCATGGGCTGTCCCTATTGTCCAACCAATTGTAGTGAGATGAACTGAGTACCTCTGTTGGAAATGCAGGAATCATATGCCATCTGCCTCAGTCTCACAAGGAGCTACAGACTGGAGTTGTTCCTATTTGGGCATCTTGCCAGCAATCCCCTCTGTGAATGCTGGATTTTAAAGTGCATCCTGCTTGACATCATAGAGCCCTCTCTTTGGTAGATGTGGTCAGGTGGTCAGTGCTCACAGTGGCCCTTCATTCCTTCCCACTGCTTACCTGGCTGAAGGAGACATTTCTCTGGAAGTAGTTAATGACTGTGGGTAATGGAGTGCTCTCACATGGGGCTAGAGGACCAAGGAGCTCAACTTGCGTGTAGCTTGTATAACTGATGGGAAGGGCTAGAGAACGTGGCACAGAACAAGGCTGGGATCAGAGGACGCTTGGTGCAAGACCACAGCCAAAGCCTGGCCTCAGCAAATGGCTGGCAAGCATGCCTCTCGCCACACACACAAACACAAATGACAACTGTATCAGGTAATGGACATGTTCATTAGCTTGATTGTGATAGTTACGTCATACGTATTGACTATGCTCTTCCCCAAAATGCACAGAGCAGCAAAACCATAGGGAAGTAAAAAGATGCAGGTGAATCTTACCAGAGACTTGGATGTGATGATTGCCATCTCATTTCCCATCCCACGTGTTCTTTGCACATGAACATCATTCTTTCCCTCTGCACACCTAGAAGTTTCCCAAACTCTTCTCCACTAGCTTTTGCATGCAGAAGATGTCTTTGTTCTTTGCTTGTGGTTGAGAAAATCTTGAGGAGATTCAGTATGTGTCCTGCATGGGTCCAGTGCTCACTCCTACAGCAATCTATCAAGTCCAGAACATTGAGATCCTGAGTGAACATGGTAGTTGCTGCAGAAGCCACCGGGCTGAGTTGGATGAGATACAGTTTTAACAGGCAAAAGACTTTTATGATCTGAAGAGAAACCAGTGTATAGAGATGCAGTTTTCAAAAGAAAAATAATGCCATTCTTGAAAGACAACCCAGTAGTAGGCAAATGAGAAGTGAGCATCTACCTTGCATGGCAAATGGGGGATTTAACCAAAATACAGAGATAGCACTTACCTGTCAAAGCTGGCAGAGAAGGTTTAATAATGTTAGCAATATTAAAATGTATAGTTAATTAATAGTTGATGACTGATGTAATTTTTATTGGTAGGTGATTTCTGGCAGTTAGACAGGTATACCTTCACTGTTTAAGACAGTAGACATGCAGTATCTGAGATATTAGAAAAATATAAACCAGAGATTCAGGGTAGAAATAGGACCTTTCACACTGATAACCTCCTACTCTGACTTACTAACCAAAACCACTCTCCCTCTTTTCCTGAGCATTGCACCAAGATAGTTGCTAGAATTTAAGCTGAAAATCTTGATGCTCTGGTCAGTTCTAAAGGACAAGAAATTTTCCATAGAAAGTCTTGGTGACAGTCTCCTGTTCACTGCTGCCATGGAGGTCCCCCCTTGCCTCTTGTTTCTTTCAACATTGCTCTGCTGCCTTGGTTCCTGAGACTAATTGTCTACTTCCTATGCCCTCTGGCTTTCAGCATCATTAGGATGCCATATAATATAATGGAACACAATGAATGTAGATGCCTGGCTTGGGGTTCATGGTCATGACATGCTGGAGCATGTTTTGCTTCTCTTGTTCTTATTTGGAATCTTTGGCTAAGCCATGGACCCTAATGTTAATTCTTTATTCATCCCAATGGACATTTTGGTTTATCATATAAAATAGGATTCTTTGGACCTCTCTGACATTACAGAACTCCTAAGGTAAGCATGCCTGCACTATGATTATTGCTGTATAAGAAAGAGCAAATGAAACTGTAGTCAGTTATAAGCCATGCAAAATGAATGTGGGTTATACAGTTTGAATTATTCATCTGGAATAGATCTTCAGTGTAGTGAGTGATGGTGTACTTGACAATAAGTGATAAATAACAGTGATTTTGATAAGTTCTCTTGGATAGACAGCTTATGGCAATGCATACACAGTGGGAAAGCATCACATTTTAAATTGGGATCACTACCCCAGTACAAAATAAACAGATGCTGTGACTTGGCAGTTACTGTTAACAACAAGAACCCAGTATCTAAAGCAAAGGATAGTGATTAAAATTCAAGAGCAGCAGCTCTGCCTGGTGCTTGGAACATAATTTCAGTTAGGAACAGAATCAACAATATGACAGTGTTTGTGACCTTAGTCTCTTCTCTCCAGTGGGAGACATGGGGTTTCATAACTCAACTGCTTATTAATACTTACTTTGAGAAAGCCAAAAATGCCGATTTCAGAGGAGATGTAAAAATGATGTGGCATTTTATGTCTTAAAAACATTACAAGCCAGTGAAACAGTCCTGGAGCACAAAAACAAAACTAATGCACAGTGCTTAATGTGTCACGGAGGTCTCTGAAACTAATAGAAAATGATCTTCTAAAGAATTATGATCATTATTTTTAGGTGTTTGCTTTTTCTCTGCATAACAGGCAGACTCTCATGCAAGTCCTTTAATAAATAAGTTAAAAAGACACAATTTATGATAATCAGTATCAAAAGTTGATATATTCAAATCAACACATTGCATAGGCAGCTGGCTGGGTTAATTTACTTTCTCTAAAGACTATTTCTTTAACAGATATTTAATGTTTCTAAGAAATAATTTTTATGATTTCTCTCTTAACACAAAAAGATCCTACAGTGGGACAACCCAGAGGGAATAATGATTTGTTCCAGTGGGAAATAAGGATTGCTTACTGTCTTGTATGAGAAACCTGATGTGCAAAGGTTTGTTTCTCCCATGCCCAGCACTGAGTTTGTGCTCCACCTGCCCTTGAATCTTTGGATGCTGATGGGTCATTCCTGTTAACTGTTACCACGATGAACTACAGTGCACTGCCCTCCAACTTTGTACCACTCACAGAGATTCAACATTTAGGATGCAACGTGTGGTCAACTGGCTATAGGTCATGAGTTCCTGCTTCTGGGCAGAGTAAGTGGGATGTCTCTATTTATTCTCTCTGCTGGGAGGTGGAACTCTGCCTACCACCATGATTCATACAACTTGGGCCTTCAAAACCAGGAAAGTATGGTAGACTGGAAGAAGAATGGTCATCTATAGAATGTACTTTCTCAACATGATAAATAATGTTGGTTTCGTTAAATTCATACAAAAGAGTGAAACAATTCAAGATGTGATTCCTAAATGAGAAACAATGAGTATATACTAATACAAATTAACATTGTTCTAGAAGTTTTTGACAATATGATAGAGCATGAAACAAACAACGGAACTATTTATGATAAACATGGAGCAAGAATTAAAAATTTTCTTGCCGAAAAGATGATGAGTAATACAAGTTTATAGAAAATAAATGAAATAGAAACATGTTTAGAATTACCAATAAAAAGTTTAGTTAACTTGCTAAAGGCAGAACAAATATGCAAACACTTTTTTTTTAAACTTTGCAATTAGTGAATGCCATTCAGGAAGAAGTGCTTCATTCACAACAGCAATATATATAAATTAATCAATTACAAAATGAAAGAATGCTTCAAAAATAAAAGCACAAAATTTAAATACAAAAATTTCTAAAATGACAAAACATCATCATTAAAGAATATGAACGATCCACTAAGTTGAAATTCTTGCAGCCAGTACAGCAGTCTGAGCTCAACCTGGGACCTTGGCAATCAGTGAGAGGAGGGGCGTCTGCCATTGCTGAGACCCCAGAAGGCAGTTTCAACCTCAGAGGTGGGCAGAGCCTAAAACAGCTCAGCAGCCACAGGCAGACTGTCTCATTAGATGTCCTTCCTAGACAGGGCATCTCTGAAAAAAGTACAGCAGCCCATTAGGGACTTATAAATAAAGCCCCAAACTTCCTGGGACAGAGTACCTGGGAAAAGGGACGGTTGTGGGTAGAGCTTCAGCAGACCTAAACGTCCCTGTCTGGTAGCTTTGAAGAGATCAGTGGATCCCCAGCACAGCGTTAAAGCTCTGATAAGGGACAGATGGTGTCCTCAAGTGTATCATGACTGGGAGAAACCTGCCAGTAGGGGCCGACAGACACCTCATACAGGAGAGCTCTGCCTGGCATGTGGCGGGTAACCCTCAGGGACTAAGCAACCATAGGAAGGAACAAGCAGCAATCTTTGCTGTTCTGCAGCCTCTGCTGGTGATTCCCAGGCAAGCAGTATGGAGCAGACCTCCAGCAAACTCCAGCAGCCCTGCAGCGGAGTGGCCTGGCTGTTACAAGGAAAACTGACAAACAGAAATGCATAGTTTCAACATCAACAAAAAGGACGGATGTCCACTCCAAGACCCCATCCAAAGGTCACTGACCTCAAAGACCAACTGTAAATAAATCCACAAAGATGGGAAGAAATCAGTGCAAAAAGGCTGAAAATTCCAATCACCAGAATGCCAATTCTCCTCCAAGGGATCACAAGTCTTTGCTAGCAAGGAAACAAAACTGGATGGAGGATGAGTTTGATGAATTGACAGAAGCAAGCTTCAGAAGGTTGGTAATAACAAACTTCTGTGAGCAAAAGGAGCATGTTCTAACCTAGTATAAGGAAGCTAAGAATGTTGAAATAGGTTAGACAAAATACTAACTAGATGAGAGAAGAACATAAATGACCTGATGGAGCTGAAAAACACAGCATGAGAACTTTGTGAAGCATACACAAGTTTCAAAGAGTGGAATTGATCAAATGGAAGAAAGGATGTCAGAGATTGAAGATCAACTCAATAAAATAAAGTGAGAAGACAAGATTAGAGAAAAAAGAGTGAAAAGAAATGAACACAGCCTCCAAGAAACATGGGATTACATGAAAAGACCAAATCTATGTTTGATTGTTGTACCTGACAGTGAAGGGGAAAATGAAACCAAGTTGGAAAACACTCTTCAGGATGTTATCCAGCAGAACTTCCCCAACCTCGCACAGCAGGCCAACATTCAAATTCAGGAAATACAGAGACCACCACAAAGTACTCCTCAAGAAGAGCAACCCCAAGGCACATAATCATCAGATTCACCAGGGTTGAAATGAAGGAGAAAATGCTAAAGACACCCACAGAGAAAGGTCCAGTTACCCACAAAGGGAAGCCAATCAGACGCACAGTGGATCTCTCAGCAGAAACCCTACAAGCCAGGAGAGAGTAGCGGCCAATATTCAACATCCTTCAAGAAAAGAACCTTCAACCCAGAATTTCATATACAGCCAAAATAAACTTCATAAGTGAAGGAGAAATCAAATCCTCTACAGAAAAGCAAATGATGAGAGATTTTGTCACCACCAGGCCTGCCTTACAAGATCTCCTGAAGGAAGCACTAAACATGCAAAGGAACAACCAGTACCAGCCGCTGCAAAAGCATACCAAATTGTAAAGACCGTCGACACTATGAAGAAACTGCATCTACTAATGAGAAAGATCACCAGCTAGCATCATAATGGCAGGATCAAATTCACACATAACAATATTGTCTTTCAATGTAAATGGGCTCAAGGCCCCAGTTAAAGACACAATGACTGGCAAATTGGA
>PVKP010018716.1:0-43812 GCA_004027715.1 Plecturocebus donacophilus | reverse complement strand
ACCCACCTCGCCCTTCAGAAATGGTCCTGGGAGTCAACGGATCCTAGAGAGAAGCAAAGTGGATGGAGAGAACCAGACCAGTGACCAGGAGGGCCGCTTCTTCCTGACAGCATCCAAAATGCTAAGACTTCACATTGTGCAGGGGAAGGAAGCTTTGATGCAGAACCTTTGAAACGTTTCTGAGGAAAACGCAGGGCCCAGATTTTAAGTTTTCTCTATTTTGTAGAGAGAGCGTCCCACTGTGTTGCCTGGGCTCATCCTGAACTTCCATCTCAACACTCCTCCCACCTCAGCCTCCCAAAATGCTGGGATTACAGGCATGAGCCATCATGCCCAGCCAGGCCCAGATATTTTAAAAGCAAACAAATAAACAAATAAGAGCAAAATATCTGAGGCGGGGGGCTCATTTGAGGCCTGGGGTGAGACCAGACTCAGTAACAAAGTGAGATTGCATCTCTTAAAAGAAAAAAGTGAACTGCGTGTGGTGCCACACACTGTATTCCTAGCTGTTCGGCAGGCTGAGGCGCGAGGGTCACCCGAGCCAGGAGGCGGAGGCTGCCATGGCCACGACGCGCCACTGCACTCCAGCCTGGGAAACACACCACGTCAGCCGACTTGTTCCCTTACAGCCGGCATTCCCTCTTCCGGATTCAAGGGTTGTTTCACACTGCAGCACTTAATAAGAAAGGTGTGGTGTGTGCTGGCTCACACCTGCAAGCCCAGCACTTTGGGAGGTTGAGGCAGGCGGATCACAAGGTCAGAAGATCGAGACCGTCCTGGCTAACACAGTGAAACCCCGTCTCTACTAAAAATACAAAAAATGAGCCAGGCATGGTGTTGTGTACCTGTAGTCCCAGCTACTCAGGAAGCTGAGGCAGCAGAATTGTTTGAACCCAGGAGGCGGAGGTTGCAGTGAGCTGAGATTGCACCGCTGCACTCCAGCCTGGGCGATAGAACGAGACTGTCTCAAAAAACAAAAAATAAAAAAGGAAAGCTCAAAGGTCACGTGTAAAATAACAGAATGCTATGAAAAGGGTGGTTATGAACTTCAGGCATCACATTGAGGACCAAGGTAGCATCGTGATAGAACGAAAAACTCAGAAACTTCAAAGAACAGAGAGACTGAGAATTTTATAAAACAGAGAAAAAGACATAAAGACACATATTCAAGAATCACTACAAACCTCATGCAGAATAAATTCACATACGTTACCTATAGCCATGCCAAATTACAACTGGTAAAAACCAAAGACAGAAAAAATGTAAAAGCAACCTAAAAGCAGATATATAATGTCTGAAAAAGCAACAATGAGACTGACTGAAAAAGCAACAGTAAAAGCCGGAAGACAATGTGATAAAATCTTCAAAACGTTACAAGAAAAGAACGGCCAATATGGAATTTCTTACTCTGTGAAAATGTCATAGATGGAAGCTCAGAAATGCAGAAGGAAAGAACAATGAAATAGTAAATATGGGGCAGAGCGAAGTGAATGTTGACTGCGTAAAACAAGTACACACACATAATATTCATTCAAAACACGTGACCATAGCGTAGAAGTTGGGAGGAGGTAAATGGAGTCAAAATGTTTGATGGCTTTAAATTAGCCAGGAGATGGTGTAAGTATTAATTAATATTAAACTTCTATAAGTCAAGGGTGCCTGTTACTCCAGAAATTTCTAGAGTAACCACTAAAAGAAGAGTAAAAGACTGTATTAGAAGGTAATCGAAGGGGTAAATGTAGTAAGAAAAAAATGCTTAATTGTTCCAAAAGAAGGCAGGAAAGCAGAGAAAAAGGAACAAAGGACAAATAGGACAGAGAGAAAACAAAAAAGAGAGTAATTAAAAACTCAGATCTATTGATGGTTAAACGTAAAGTGGATTAAGGCTACTATGAAAAGACAGAAGGTGTCAGCTTGGATAAAGAAATAGACCCCATGTACATGGTCCTTATGAGAAACACACTTTAAATATAAATACACACAGGAGTTGGAAGTAAAGTAATTTTTAAAAAGTCATGAAGAGACTAACCAACAAAAAAGACTTTAAGGCAAAAAATATTAGTAGAGATAAAGAAGGCTCTTTCATAAAGATATATGTGTCAATTTATCTGGAAGACATTATAAAATTGTATGTACTTAATATAGCCTCAAAATATAGAAATCTAACAGATATGAACTAAAAGAAGACCTTGATAAATCTATGATCAGAGTGAGAGATTTTAAACGTCTCTATCATTCATAATTATAACAAATAGGAAAACAGTAAGAATATAGATTTGAACAACACACTTAATAAATTTGACCTCTTTGAAATATATAGATGACATTCAGCAACTGTAGAATAAATGTTCTTTTCAAGTGCACATAGAATAATTTTTACAAAATTGACCATAAAAGAAGTATCAGCAAACTTTAAAGGATTGAATCATACATACATTTTCTGGTCATAGTGAGATTAACTTAGACAAAAAATAACTTTAAAATTCCCCTGTGTATAGAAATTAAATGAAACATGCCTAAATAACTCATGGGTCAAGGGAGAAATTACAATGGGAATCAGAAAACATTCTAACAGATGATAATGGAAATATGACATATTAAAACTTGTGGGAAACAGCAAACGCTGAGCTCAGGGGGAAGTTATACCTTTAAATATGTGAGAAAAGAAGAAAGGCTGAAAAATCATATTGATTTCTGGAAGCTGAGAAAAGAAAATTAAGTTAAACACAAAGAAAAAGGAGATTTTTTTTTAAAGAGGAGAAACCAATAAAAAACATACAATAGAGAAGACGGACACAGTCAAAAGTTAATTCTTTGAAAAGATTGGTAACATTGATAAACTCCTAGCAAGACTAATTAAGAAGAATTTAAGAAGATGCAAATGGAAAACATCAGGAATAAAAGGAGCATCATCACAGATGTTTCAAATCTTAGAAAAGACAATATCAGGACTTGATGATAAAAATTTATATCCAGGAAACTGGCTGGGCATGGTGGCTCGTGCCTGTAATCCCAGTGGGTGGGTCGCCTGAGGTTAGGAGTTCAAGACCAGCCTGGCCAACATGGTGAAACCCCATCTCTACAAAAAATACACAATTAGCTGGGCACGGTGGAACATGCCTGCAATCCCAGCTACCTGAGAGGCTGAGGTAGAAGACTCGCTTGAACCCAGGAGGCAGAGATTGCAGTGAGCCAAGATTGTGCCATCGCACTCCAGCCTGGGTAACAAGAGCAAAACTTCATCTCAAAAAAAAAAAAAGTTATATCCAAGAAACTAAAAATTTTGATGAAATAGAAAAAATTCTAGAGAAATACGACTTACCAAAAGTGACACAAGATGAAATAGAAAATTTTTATATACTACTAACAAAACTGACTCTCTCTACACACACAAAACTCTAGGCTCAGGTGGCTTTGCCAGTGAAGTCCATCAGTGGTATTTAGGAGGATAATTCCAATCTTACACAAACTCTTCCAGACAACAGAAAAAGAAGAAATACTTCCCAACTTATTTTACATATCCAGTGTAACCTTGGTACCAAAACCTGGCAAGGACCTGACGAAAAGGTAATACTGCAGACCAATCTCACTGAGCATAGATGCAAAAGCCCTATATAAAATGTTGGCAAACCGAATCCAGTAATAAGTTAATATTGGTAAGCTGAGTTAAGCTTTCATATATTAAGTATATATTAAAAGTTAATACAGTAAAAGAATAATGCATTGTACCTAGTTAAGTTTATCCCAGAAATTCATCATTAGTCTCTAGGCTTGCCTAAAATTTCACCTCATCATGTTCAGTGGTAGAAGAGAAAAGAACAATGGCTATAACCTTTGAGGAAAAGAAAATGTAATTCAACAATATTGTACTTTGTTAAGATGTCATTCAATTTTATATCAACAGTAGGCATTCATTCATCTTAAGATGTCTGTGCTATCTCAAGAATATACTGTGTGTCCAGGGGCAGTGGCTCATGCTTATAATCCCAGCACTTTGGGAGGCTGAGATAGAAGGATCACTTTAACCCAGTTATTCAAGAGCCTGGACAACATAGTGAGACCCACTGCATTGCAGCCTGGGTGACAGAGTGAGATCCCCATCTCAAAAAAAAAAACAAAAACAGAAAAGAAAAAGAAGACACACTGTGTAATATTACACATGTGTTACTTATGTTAAGCTGTAAACCAGCTGCTGCTAGTATTCCAATTAATAATTCTCTCTGAGATGGACAGTTAGTATTCCCATTAGAAAATTCATCCTCCAGATGTGGCTAATACAAGTACTTCTATTATTTGCATCTTGACCAAAAACATTGCTTTGCTAATTAGTACCCTGAATATCTGAAACGGCTTTCTATTGGTAAAATTAGTGACCTATTAACTACCAATGATAAATATTAGAAATGGGCTTTCACTGGCAAAATAAAAGGTACGTATGATATGAGGATTGGGTAAAGATACCTTAGAAACACTTCATGCCCTTATATGGATAGGGTAAAACCAATTTAGACCTTGATGGTGCTTGACACTTGAACCCTAAATGGTTTCAGTTCGGGACTAATGTGTTACTCATCAGAACGTTGGGAACGGCATCCATCCAGAATAGAGTTCACCGCTGTCACCCTGCACTGATCACAGACAGCACCCGGCTCTCGCTGCACAGCCTGCCCGACTCCCCGCTAGCCTGGGAACCTCCTGAGAACAAGGCATGTCCCTTCTGCCTTTGTATCCCCCGGCGCACAGCATGGTGTATGGTATATAGTAGGCTCTCCATAAATGTTTGTTGAATAAATAAATGAGTGAAGAGATGAATTAGTGGGTAGTGAGTTCCAGTTTTTATAAAGCTTGATGCAGTCTGGAAGTCCATCAGCCAGGGCATCGTTTGATTCGTGAGAGAGGCAAAGAACGATGAATGACTTTGGAGTTCCAGCATTGGGCATAATCAATGTCTGCTAACTTCCACCTCCTGTGTAACTCATCCCATGAGTTTAAATATCCTATAAAGTCAAAGGGCACCTGGAACACAGGCGGAAGATGAGCTATGTTCTCCTCTCTCACCTTTTCTTGTGCAGGAAACGCCGGCCTAGTGTTTAATGTTAGAGCAAGGATTTGGGAAAGGTCAGCTTACCCTGGCCGTGACCTTGACCTGGATGCTTACAGTCTGACCTGTGTGTATCTGTGTGTGCACACGCATGTGTGGGTGTGTGCATGGATGTGCATGCGATTGTGTGTGTGTGTGTGTGTGTCTCTGTATGTGTGTCTAAGGTTCTGCCTCCAGAGCTCCCTGAGGCTACAGCAACCCTGGGTAGAAGCCCAGGCCCCTGATCTAAGCTCTTCCTGTCTCCCCAAGTGTGCAGGTCAAGGTCCTGATGTAAAAACAGGTTGTCAGTATATCATGGTTTCCCCAAAACCTCAAATGAAGATAAGAAGGAGTGTTTGCAAATAGCCTACTTATGAAGAAGTATCCGAAGCTTATTTTTTCTCCTCATAGGGGACAGTAAAATTTGTTATTCACCAAATTGCAACCACCAAATGCATTCTGCACACAAGATGGAGAAGCCCAGCTCTCTGCCCGTGGAGGCGCTGTGCTCTCCTCGCCTCTGCCTGCCTGAGTCTGCAGCTCTGACTCCAATCATTCCCCATCCGTCTAGCCCTGCCCTCACCCGACCCTCTCCGAAAACCCATGCTAACACAACACAGGGCCTCCTGATTTAGACAAACAAGCCTAGCAAATGTAGGCTTTGTGGCTTCTCCTGGCAAAACCCAGGTCATTCACTGTGCATTTATATTTAACTGCTACGTTTGGAAAACAGGAGAGCACAGAAAGACATATGTCTCCGCTGAAAGGCGGAGGCTGGCTTGTGCACTGCCTGTGTCTCTTATCACAGTGGGACGTGGCTGGGGCTGCAGAAAACGGGCCAGATCCCCGACTCCGGGATTCTCCCACGGCTGCTGCTTTCCATCTTTTTTCACTTTGCTGCATTTCTGGAAGCTCCACACATACTATTCCCTGCCCCTCCTCTGTTCTTGGCTACACAGCCTTTAAAAATAGTAATTTTAAAAAAGACAACCAGACAGGCCAGAAATAACCACCGGTTCAATAAACCTCTGAACAAATATGGCAATACTGACAAGGAAATTCTAAATTCGGCTTCGGTCTCATGCTTTCTTCTATGGAGGAAATGAAGTCTAAAAGCTGGAGAAAAACAGAAATTGAAGTTAATTGAAGAAACCAGAATAATACCTGTAGACATGAGTAAAGAGGAAAGGGGCTTACTGAGGGGACAGCTAGTTTGTAAATGAGCAGGTGTGCTGCCCCGAGGCCTCACTCTCCTCCCTGTCTCAGAGCCCCTGGAGGCTGCACATAGCACGATGCAGATACTGGGATAGGACATGCCTGGTTTTATTTTTTATTTTTATTTTTAGACAGAATCTCACTCTGCTGCCCAGGCTGAAGTGCAGTGGGGTGATCTCAGCTCACTGCAACCTCCGTCTCCTGGGTTCACGTGATTTTTGTGCCTCAGTCCCCCAAGAAGCGGTAACTTACAGGTGTGCACCATCCCACCTGGCTAACTTTTGTATTTTCAGTAGAGACAGAGTTTTGCCGTGTTGGCCAGGCTGGTCTTGAACTCCTGGTCTCAAGTAACCAGCTCGCCTCGGCCTCCCACAGTGCTGGGACTGCAGGCATGAGCCACCGTGCCCGGCCAGACATGCTGGTTTTAAACCCTGGCTCTGCTTCATTCTGGTGTCTGACACAGGCAAGTCACGGAACCTCCCCGAACCTCAGGGCTCCCATCTGTAAATCGGATCTTGGCATTTCTACTCCCAGACTTGTGAAGATTAAATGAGACAAAATGTGTAAAACTGCGGTAAAAAGGGCCACAAGGAAACTTGTGAATGATGAAAGTGTGCTATATTTTAGTTATAATGGTGGTTTCCTGAGTGTAAACACCTGTGACAGTTCGGATACGTTTATATTTTCAATGAGTACATTTACGGTATGCCAATGAAACCCAAGAGAGTTGTTAAAAAAGCAGGACCAAAAAACAATTCCCAGGAGAGAGACAGCATGGAGCAGGTGTTTGGTTTGTAACAGCTTTGTTCCCAATGCCTAACTGGGGACTGTGTCTTGTTTCCATGGCTGTGTCAGATCAGGGAAGGGAAAAGGAAAAGCTATACATTTGCTATTGGACTCAGAGGTGGAGAGGCTGGTGGAGTGAGGGCCAGCTTGAGGTCAAGCACTTTCCTGATACTGCAGCCCAGAAAGCAACAACCAGAACCATGGAACCGGCGGGGGTTGACTAGGGGGTAGGACCAGCCTTTTTGAGCCTGTCTTCATGCTTGGCAGCAGATGGCCCTGTGGCATCTTTTCTTTTCTTTTTTTTTTTTTTTGAGACAGAGTTTCGCTCTATCACTTAGGCTGGAGTGCAATGGCAGGATCTCGGCTCACTGCAACCTCCGCCTCCTGAGTTCAAGCGATTCTCCTGCCTCAGCCTCCCAAGTAGCTGGGACTACAGGCACCCACCACCACGCCAGGCTAATTTTTGTATTTTTAGTAGAGATGGGGTTTTGCCATGTTGGCCAGGTTGGTCTCGAACTTCTGACCTCAAGTAATCCGCCCACCTCAGCCTCCCAAAGTGCTGGGATTACAGGTGTGAGCCACCATGCCTGGCTCTCGTGTCATGTTTTCAAGGTGTAACAAGGGGCAGATGATAGAGAAAGAGTCAATGACTCTCACTTCTTGGGTTGTCTACGTTAGGCTACTCTTGCCAGCAGCTGTTCTCTCCCACCTCAGTCTCAAAAAGAGGATAAATTGCCACACCTGGAACCACTGAGTCCTGAAGTTAGGAGACAGCAGAGGTGTTGAAGGCAATGTGAGGCCAGGCTGGGAAAGGGGTGAGCATGCCCAGGGGACCATGATGGCCTCTTAGGAAGGACAACACTGGGAGCATGTGGCCAGGGGTGGCAATTTGGAGTGCTGGGAGATCAGAGACTGTTGTTAGGATGCAATGGTCCAAGGAGAAAACAAGGCCTTGAAGAGAGATATGGGACTTGGCATAATAAGGGCCTGAAGGAAGACACACCTAGCACACAACCTGCTGCATGCATGCTGAAGGAGCAAAGCATCAGGATTTTTTTTTTTTTTTGAGTGAAGTTTTGCTCTTGTTGCCCAGGCTGGAGTGACATGGCATGATCTTGGCTCACCAAAACCTCTGCCTCCCGGGTTCAAGCGATTCTCCTGCCTCGGCCTCCGGAGTAGCTGAGATTGCAGGCATGTACCGCCACGCCTGGCTAATTTTGTATTTTTAGTAGAAATGGGGTTTCTCCATGTTGGTCAGGCTGGTCTCAAACTCTTGACCTCAGGTGATCCGCCCGCCACGGCCTCCCAAAGTCCTAGGATTATAGGTGGGAGCCACCGCGCCCGGCAGCATCTGGACTTTTCTGTAATTAGGGCAACAACCAACTTTAGTTAGATACTGAGTACATTAGAGAGGGCATGACAGACATTTCCTGCTGCCAAACCGGGAAACAGTTTGCTGAAAACCAAGAAGAAGATGTGTGGATTTGGACAGGAGGATGGAAGACTAAATGGCCTGAACCAGACCTGAACTCTAGGGACCAGAGCTAGAGAAGTACCAATACAAGTGGGGAGAAAATGGCAGTTAAGTAAGTCTTAGCTCATTTCAGTTAATGGTCAAGACGAAAGTCCCTGAGCTTAAGTGAGAGACTGCATCACCACCACTTAAGGCTGGAACGTTGCTTGTGAACTCAGCCTGGGTGGCATGTGGCTGAGGGACCCTCTACACCATCCACTCCCTCACCTTTTGCTACCCACCAGGTATGCGTGCCACACACTAGAAAGCTACCAGCTGCTTGGGTCTCTATTAAGTCCAAAAGCCACACTGGCCATGCCTTTCTGGAAAGACCAGCTGCTTGGCCTCCAGGATCGAAGAAGCCTGCTGGCAGAGATTAACTTCCCACCCAAGTTACAGACAGTTGAAACCACAGGCTGCCTTTAGTTATTCATGGCAACAGGGGCTAGAGTTAATTACACCCCAGGAGGCCAGCAGCCAGTGTCATGCACAAATCCCTTTACATACCTTAGGTGAAAGGGCCAGAATGCTCTCATTGATCAGCATGTAGGTGAAAGAGAATGAACATTTACTGACCCCCATACTATTTTATAGGTTCTGTTTAAATGATGTACTCACAGGAACCTCATCTGTAAGGTATCTCTGTGATAATTAGCACCTATTTTTAAAATATGGGTACCATGGGCCGGGCATGGTGGCTCACGTCTGTAATCCCAGTGCTTTGGGAGGCGAGGCAGGTGGATTGCCTGAGCTCAGGAGTTCAACACCAGCCTGGACAACATGGCGAAACTCTGTCTCCACTAAAAAATACAAAAATTAGCTGGATGTGGTGGCAAGCACCTATACTCCCAGCTACTCGGGAGGCTGAGGCAGGAGAATCACTTGAACCCAGGAGGCAGAGGTCGCAGCGAGCTGAGATGGAGTCACTGCACTCCAGCCTGGATGACAGAGTGAGACTCTGTCTCAAAATATATATATATCTATATATCTATATATCTATATCTATATCTATCTATCTATATATATCTATAGATAGATATCTCTATATATCTATACCTATATCTATATCTATCTATATCTATATAGATATATATGGGTTCTATGGGCAAATTAAGGCTCAGGAAAGTCAAGAAAATGGTTTTCTCCCCTTCTTTTCTCATCCTTTCTGTCACTGTTTAAATAGGCTCAAATCTCTTGTAGGATTTTTTTTTTCAAAGTATCTTAAAAGAAATCACCTTAAAAGTAACAAAAGCAAGCAAGCAAACAAAACGAACCCCCACAACCTCTTTGGACCTCTGATCTTCTTCCAGCTCTATCCTTTCTGTCTTCCCTATTCCTCTTCATAAGCAGCAGACATTTGAACCTGAGTTGTCTGTCCTAGGCCCTCTTCCTCCCTACATCTCATTCCTGTATGCACTGCAGTGTGGCTTCGGTGCATCCCCTACCCCCCATGTATACAGTGAAAACACAAGGCTGCCAGAATCTCCTTCACGCGTTGAAGCAATGCATACATGTTAGCTTTCATTTACTTGTTTTCTATAGCCTCTGGGTTTACGGAGCACTTCCTCCATCTGGAAACACACTTCCTCTAAAATGTCACCTTCTGTGACACCTCACTTTCCAGTCTCCCAGTCCCTATCTCATCACTTACTGCTTTTCTGTGTCTTTGAGACATCCAGTTTACTGGAGTTTCCTTTAGGGTTGAGATACTGTTTACTCAACTTATACACATGGCACCTAGGATCCTGCCAAATGATGGGATGTGGAATGAATGAACGGATCCGTGGCCAATCAGCCAGTACAAGGAAGAGTGATTATCCAAACCCAGATGGGTCCAATTCCAAAACCCATGTTTGACTCACTCCCCCAAGTTGACTTTTCTCCAATTTAAAGCAATTCCCTAATCAAAAAAGTTGATGTGCATTCAAAAAAATTACTGTGCTAAATGGAGTGAAATATCTGAAGATACTCTTGTCACACACACACACACACACACACACACACACACACACACACACACACACTTCTTACAATGACACAGATAGCTTAAATGTTAAATCCATAGTCACTATAACAATCTGTATATCCAGCCCAAGCGTATAAACCAGAATTCCTGCTCAGCAGCTGAAAGCTTTAACAACTGCATGGCAGTGGGAACATAAGCATCATTTGGACCCACAAAACCTGCATGCAGTGCTCACTGGACTAGGGTTAGCAAACAACTCATTTGGCCGTGGGTGTGGCTCACGAGATGGTGCAACTTCAGCACTTCACTGGGACATTAACAACGCAGGGTGAGTATGGGCCTGCTTCAGGTGACATGTTGGACAAAGAGGAAGCTCAGTGCTTATGTCTGATTTTCTTGGGCAGGTGAATGATCAGAATTGGCAAGTAGCTCCTGCCTGGCACAAAGCAACAGCAACAGAAGAAAGATGAGGAAAGTTCTAGAAAATTGCTCAAATTATGCCTTCAGCACTTGTCCCTGTCTGTAACTTGTTATCAGGTATGCAAGGAGGCAAGTAAAAACACCCAGAAAGTTTTTAGAAACTTTTTGCAACAATCTGACAGGGGAATTTTCTGTCTATTTAACAAAAATTGTGTTTCTATTTGGAATCTATTTTATTTTATATTAATTCCTTTTTATTGCATTTTACTGAAGTATTAATCAGCTAATGACTAGAAAAAAATGTGTAATAGTCCACAAAGAATTTGAAAAGTAGTGACACAGAAAACAACAAAATCAACTTATTAAAAGACAGTGCAAGTGTAAAAAGATAAGCCACAGAATGAGACAAAATACTTGCCACACATTAATTATGAACATTTCATGTAAAAAATTCTATAATATGTAAATAATCACATTCAACTCAATTAGAAAAATGGGAAAAATCCCTGGACATTTTACACAAAGAAATTCTACTGCCCTATTAACATGTGAGAAGTGCTGGACCTCACTATTATCCGAGAAATGCATATTACAACGACAAATCACCACAGAGCAGTCACCAGACTGGCAGTTGTGAAGCTGATGAAGTGCCAAATGACAAAGACTCTCAGACACAGCTCGTGGGAGCGCAGACTGGTCACACACTTTAGAGAACTCTGGCAGCATGAGCTGCAGCTGAACACACACATACCCCATGGGCAGCAACGCCACTGCTAGGAACCAGCTGAAATGTGTTCACGTGGGAAGCAAAGGAGGCTGAAGACAATCACAGCGGCAGAGTTTGTGACAGCCACAAAGTGAAAATAAGCCAAATGTCCACCAACAGCAAAGTGGATAAATAAATAGTGGCGTATTCACACTGTCGACAGTAAATAGCAGTGAAGACTATACTAGCAGTGAAACCACAGCTTCAGGCAACAACACGAATGAACCTCACAGGTGTGACAACACCCTAGGTCTCATCTGAGTTCCCTCGTGGGATCTGCAAGACATTCCAGGGACAAACTGTCCTATAAATTCAGTAACATCATGGTGCTGGAGTGATTTCCCTCTATAGAACCAGTCTCCGCTGGGTACCCAGATGTCATGGGAGGTCAGGGAGGGGGGTCCTTGAAAAAGTCTTGGAGTGAGAGGAGCACTGTGAGACCAGGGAGCAATTCAGCGTTTGGCATGAGGTCTGAGGTATAGGAGTCACAGGTTAGCCATGGTTAGCCATGGGGCTGCCCCAGTCGCCTGCTGGCTTCTGTGTCCCTGTTGGGTTGGGGAGGCCAGGCCTGGCTATGGCTGGACACAGGGATTTCTGTGGCTGGAAGAATTCCCAAGGGGCTGGGCAGCACGAGTTAAGGAGGCTGCAGTAACCTAGGATTCCCAGAAATGTGATGTTGATGGAATGGGAACACCTGGAGAAATCAGATCAGGTTTGGGGAACTCAGGGTGCACTAGGACTCTTTTTCGTCTCGACTAACTATTCAGACGCTACAGATCACACCTGGCATTCAGAAAGCTCCAGGCCAGGGAGTAGAGCAAGGCAGCCTGGACGCAGCAAGCAAGCCTCACCCGTGGGAACGGCCCTTGCAGCGGTTCTACACAGCTGTCCTGAAGGTGGTCTCCTTGCTCCACCCCTCACCAGCCCTGCTTCCCTCCCAAGATTGCTCGGGTGGATCAGAACTCACATGTGTGGTGTGGATCGACAGTGCTTGGAAGCCTCATGTCCCCCAAGAGTCCGAATGTCTTGCAACAACCCACAGAATAGTTCTCAGAGTCCCTATAAAGGTCATGCCCAGATACAAGAATCACCATCCTCAGGGCAGCTCAGAGCCAGGCTTCCTAACACGTATTCATCATAGCCCTCCCAGCCCAGCTTACCAACTGGGACTCATTTTTACCAGAAGCAATGCTGCTTTGTACCACAGCAGATATTCCATCTTGACCAGGTTTCCAGGGAAATAAACTAGGACATTAACCCAAGGTCAACTCTGTACTTAAAGAAGAAGTGGGGATTTTAACTTGGGAACCCTTTACTCCCAGCATGGAAGATGAAGAGCTGAGATGCGCATTTGAAATGCTACAGGAATCCCCAAGGGGAGATGTTGCCAGGTCCAGAGCTCAGCAGAAAGGTCTGAAAGCCTCTTTTCAAAGGCACTTTGGTGAGAAGAGCCCACTGCATGTGGCCAGCCGCAGCGGAGCCCTCTGCCAGCACTGTGTGGGCACACGAAGGTGGCCTATCCCTGGGCTGCTTACCTTTCCCGCAGGCCTGCACCAGGCCATACCACTCTCCACAGCTGTTACATAGCAAGGTGAAGGCGGTCTCCCGGTGGCCTGTGATGTGGCCCGGGGCGCACACGTACAGCAGTTCATCCCCCATCTCCAAGCCAGTGCGGCCCTGCAGGATGGTGTGTGGGAAGGAAGGCGGGTCTCCACACGGCTTCTCTGGGGAAAAGAAATCACAGTCAGCTTTTCCAAACTGTGCGGAACTTTTTCAGCCTATGAGAAAACAGACTTCAAACACAACTCTCCCCTGCCGCCCGCCGCACCCTCAACTGTGATCACAGGGGCTGTTTCTTGGTCCCTCTGGCAACGTCAAATCCTGGCAGAATGCCTGGAACAGAAAAGGCACTCAAAAATACTTGTTGAGTGAATAAATGTGATACAAAGTGCTACAACTTTGCATTTTTAAATTGTTAAACAATGTTACCTTCTAATGTCTCCTAGAAAGGAGGGTCTGGAGATACATGCCTAGCAGCAAGCTCCTTTTTGCCATATTTTGATAAGTGAACAGGAATTCTGACAAAGGCGAAACGTTACAGACTCTAGAGTACAGCAGAGGGTACCTCTCCACTTCCCCCAACCTCAACACCAACAGCAGCACTGTTACCAGTTTGGTGTATATAAAAGACAGACACACACACACACACACACACCTCTGTGTTTTGTTTGTTTGTTTTTAACATAAATGGGATTTATATCATATGTATTATTGAGTGCCCTGCTTTAAAAAAATGACAAACTATTTTTTAGGTTCACATCAAAGTTGAGCAGGAAGTACAGAGTTCCCCTACACCCCCGACTTTTCCACACACACAACTTCTCCCACTGTTAAGGTTCTGCACCAGAGTGGTCCATCTGTGACAACTGATGAAACTCCACTGACACCTCATTATCACCCAAAGTCCGTAATTTACCTCAAGGTTACCATAATTTACTCTTGGTGTTGAACATTCTATGGGCTTTGACAAATGCAAAATGACACATATCCACCACTGTAGTATCATACAGAATAGTTTCACCACCCAAAGTCCTCTGTGCTATGCTTATTTATACCTTCCTCCTTCCTAAAGATTGCAAACACTGATCTTTTACTGTCTCCATAGTTTGCCTTTTCCAGAATTCACATAGTTGGAATCACAGCACGTAGCCTTTCAGACTGGCTTCTGTCTCTTAGTAACATGCAATTATGGTTCCTCCATGTCTTCTTACGGCTTGTGGGCCGATTTATTTTTAGCACTGAATACTATTCCATTGTCTGGCTGTATCACAGTTTATCTCTTTACCTACTGAAGGACATCTTGGTTGCTTCTGAGTTTTGGCAACTATGAATAAAGCTGCTATACTCATCCATTTACAGGTTTTTGTGTGGATATTAGCTTCTGGTTTGTTTGGGTAAATACCAAAGAGCATGACTGCTGGATTGTATAGAAAGAGTATGTTTAGTTTTGTAAGAACTGCCAAACTATCTTCCAAAATGGCTGTACCATTTGGCATTCCCACTGGTAATGAATGAGTGTTCCTGTTTCTCCACATCCTTGCTAGCATTTATTGGTTTGTGTTCTGGATTGCAAACATTTTCCCAAGTCTGTGACTCATCTTATTCTCTAGACATTGTCTTTTGCAGAACAGAAGTTTTAAATTATAATGAACCACAGCTTATCAATTATTTCTTTCATGCATCATGCCTTTGGTCTAAGAAGTCTTTGGGATACCCAAGGTCATTTAGGTTTTCTCCTAGGATAATTTCTAGCAGTCTTATGGTTTTGGGTTTTACGTTTAGGTCTACGGTCTATCTTGAGTTAATTTTTATGAAGGGTGTAAGGTCTGTGTCTAAATAATCGTTTTTGTATGTGGATATCCAATTGTTCCAGCAGTTATGTAAAAGGGACTATCTTTACTTCATTGTATTGTCTTTTCTCCTTAGTCAAAGATCAATTAACTATATTTATGTGGGTCTATTTCTGGGTTCTTTATTCTATTCCATTGGTATTTGTCAGCTCTTTCACGAATACCACACTATCTTGATTGCTGTAGCTTTATAGATGTCTTCAAGTCCAAAAGGGTCAACCCTTTGACTTTGTTTTCCTTCTTCAATATTTAATTGGTTATTCTGGGTCTCTTACCTCTCCATATACATCTCAGACTTTGTTAACCCATTTGTGCCAGAGGTTGCAATTTCTGTGTGTGTGAAAAATCAGACCTTGGCAATGACCTTGAGCAGCAGAATATTAATAAATCCCACAAGCTTAGCATTCCAACAATGAGACACTTGGCACAAATGGGCTAATAAAATCCATAAACATAATTTGCTGAGATTTTTATTGGAATTGTGTTCAATCAATGGGAAAAATTGACATATTCACAATTCATGAACATAGACTATCTCTTCATTTATTTATTTCTTCTTTGATGTATTTGACCAGAGTTCTATAGTTTTCTTCATCTAGATCTATAGCTCTTGTACATAATTTGTTAGGTTTACACCTAAGAATTTCATTTTTTCTTGGGGTGCTAATGTAAATGGTAATGTGGTGCTTTTTGGATTTTTTTTTTTTTTTTTAGACAGGGTCTCACTCTGTCACCCAGGCTGGAGTGCAGTGTGTGATCACAGCTCTCTGTAGCCTCGACCTCCTGGGTTTAAGTGATCCTCCCACCTTGGCCTTCCATAGTCTTGAGATTATAGGCAGGAGCCACTGCACCAAACTGGTAATGTGTTTTTAATTTAAAATGTCACTATTTAATTGCTGGTACATAGGAAAGTGGTTAACTTTTGTACATTAACCTTGTATCCTGCAATCCTGCTATAATTGCTTATTATTATTATTTTTTATTGTACTTTAAGTTCTGGGATACATGTGCAGAAAGTGCAGGTTTGTTACTACAATTGCTTATTAGGTCCAGTTTTTTGTTGATTCTTTCAGATTTTCTACATAGACAATCATGTTATCTGTAGACAAAGACAGTTTCAGTTGGTCCTTCACAATCTATAGACCTTTTATTTTATTTTCTTACTTACCTACCAAAATATTTCTCAAAATATATCCCTTTTGTTAGGCAATGAATATTGTATTTCTTTTCTTCTGTTTAATTTAGATTTAACTTGCTATTTTTTTCTTTTTTTGAGTTTTCTAAAGTGGAGGCTAAGATGATTGATTTTAGATTTTTCTTTTTTTTCTAATATATGTATTCAATGCTATAAGTTTGCCTCTAAGCGCTGCTTCCCACAACTTTTGAAAAGTATTTTCTCCAGGTGCAGTGACTCATGCCTGTAATCCCAGCACTTTGGGAGGCTGAAGTGGGTAGATTACCTGAGGTCAGGAGCTCGAGACCAGGCCAATATGGTGAAACCTCGTCTTTACTAAAAATACAAAAATAAATTAGCTGGGTGTGGCAGCACACACTTATAATCCCAGCTACTTGGGAGGCTGAGGCAGGAGAATTACTTGAACCTGGGAGGCGGAGGTTATAGTGAGCTGAGATTGCATCATTGCATTCCAGCCTGGGTGACAGAGTGAGACTCCAACTCATAAAAAAAGAAAAAAATTTCATTTTCATGCGGCTAAAAATATTTTAAAATTATCTTGAGATATCTTCTTTGACCCATGAATTATTTTAAAATGTGTTGTTTAATCTCCAAGGACTTTGGGATTTTCCAGCTATCTTTCTCTGATTGATTTTGGCCTTAATTCCACTATGGTCTGAGAGAGATGTCAGATTTCTATTCTTTAAAATTTGTTAATTTGTGCTTTATGGCCCAGGATGTGGTCAGTCTTAGTAAATGTTCCATATGAGCCTGAGAAGAATGTGTAATCAGCTGTTGTTGGATAAAGTAGTCTAAATATGTCAACTATATCTAGTTAACTAATGGTGCTGTCAAGTTCAACTATGTGCTTGCTGATCTGCCTGCCAGATCTGTCCATTTCTGACAGAGGGGTGTTTAAATCTCCAATGACAACAGTGGATTCACCTATTTCTCCTTGCAGTTCTATCAGTTTTTCCTCATGTATTTCAGTATCCTGTTGTTAGGCAAGTATACATTAAAGATGGTTATGTCTTCTTAGAATACTGACTGCTTTACCATTAAATGATGCTCCTCTTTATCCCTGATAACTTTTCCTTATCTGAAGTCTACTGTGTCTAAAACTAGTATAGTTACTCCCACTTTATTTTGATTAGTGTTAGCATAGTATATCTTTCTCCATACCTTTACTTTTTATCTATATTTGTCTTTATACTTACAGTGGGTTTCTTATATACAACATACGCTGAGTCTTGTTTTTTAACACTCTGATAATACCTGTCTTTTAATTAGTCTATCTAGACCACTGATGCTTAGTCATTGATATAATTGGATAATCACTATAATTGTTATTGCTTTCTATTTGTTACCCTGTTTTCTGTTCCTATTTTTGTCTTCCATGCTTTTTATGTCTTTTATGGTTTTAACTGAGCATTTTATATAATTCCATTTTCTTTCCTTTCTTAGCATATCAATTATACCTGTTTTTAAAATTTTTATTTTTTACCTTTTAGTGGTTGCCCTGATGGTTGCAATGTATATTTACAAGTCCTACTGCACTTTCAAATAACACTATACTACACTTCACAGGTAGTGCAAGTACCTTATAATAACGAACTATGCCTAATTCCTCCCGCATGTCCCCTGTTTCATTGCTGTCATTCAGTTCACTATTGAATTGCTGCTGTTATTTTGTACAAACTACTATCTCTCTGATCGCTAAGAATACAAAAAATAAGTTTTTATTTTATCCTCACTTATTTATTCTCTGATGTTCTTCCTTTATTTACATAGGTCTGAGTTTCTGACCTATATCATTTCCCTGCTCCCTAATAACTTCTTTTAACATTTTTTGCAAGGCAGGTCTATTGACAACAAATTCTTTCATTTTTTGTTTGTCTGAGAAAGTCTTTATTTCTCTTTCACTTTTGAATGGCAATTTCTTAAGGCATACAATTCTAGGTTATGGGTTTTTTTTTCCTCTTAATACTTTAAATATTTTACTACATTCTCCTTCTCCTCTTCTTTTTTTTTTTTTTTTTTTTTTTTAGATGGAGTCTCTCTCTTATTGCCCAGGCTGGAGGGCAGTGGCATGATCTCAGCTCACTGCAACCTCTGCCTCCCAGGTTCAAGTGATTCTCCTGCCTCAGCCTCCCAAGTAGCTGAGATTACAGGCACCCACCATTATACTCAGCTAATTTTTTTGTATTTTTACTAGAGACATGGTTTCACCATGTTGGCCAGGCTGGTCTCAAACTCCCGATCTCAGATAATCTGCCTGCCTCAGCCTCCCAAAGTGCTGGGATTAAAAGTGTGACCCACCACACCTGGCCTTATACTCTCTTCTTTCTTGCATGGTTTCAGAGGAGAAATTACATATAATTCTTACTTTGGCTCCTCTATAGATAAGGTAGGTTTTTTTCCTCTAGATTCTTTCAAGATTTTAAATTTATCTTTAATTTTTTTTGTAGTTTGTTAATGACATGTCAGGGTGTAGTTTTTTGGGTATTTATCCTATTTGCTGTTCTCTGAACTCCCCGTATCTGTGGTTGGTTGTCTGACATTAATTTGAGGAAATTCTTGGTCATTATGGTTTCAAATATTGCTTCTGTTCCCTTCTTCCTTCTCCTTCTGATGCTTTCATTATGTGTATGTTATAGTTTTTGCAGTATCCCATAGTTCTTGGATATTCTGTCCTCTTTTTTTGTCTTTTATTTCTCCTTGTTTTTCAGTTTTTGGAAGTTTCTGTTGCCATATCCTCAACCTCAGAGATTTTTTCCTCCGCTGTATCAAGTCTACTGATGAGCCCATCAAAGGCATTTTTCATTTCTGTTACAGTGCTCTTGATCACTCACATTTCTTTTTGATTCTTTCTTAGAATTGCCACCTGTCTGTTTCTAATACCCATCTGTTCTTGTAAGTCATCTAATTCTCCCATTAATGCCCTGAGCACAGTCATTGCAGGATTTTTAAATTCCTGGTCAGATAAATTCAATGTCCCTGCCATATCTGAGTCTAGTTCTGATGCTTGTTTTCACTGTCTTTAAACTGTATCTTTCATCTTTTAGATTGGCTTATAGTTTTGTTGAAAAGTGGACATGATATACTGGGCAAAAGCAACTGTGATAAACAGGCCTTTGGAAGTGGGGAGGAAGGTGTGGAGGGTGAGGAAGTGTTCTATAGTCCTATGACTAGGTCTTGGCCTTCTGTGAGCCTGTGCCCCCGGACTGTAAACTTTATCGGTGCTTCTCATTATTTCCCCTCCCATCTAGGTGAGAGAGGTTGGCTACAATGAGCTGGAGCTGGGAATTTCCCTCCCCTCACTTGGTTAGACTCTGATAAAATATTTTTTCCTGACCACAGGCCTTGTTAAGAACAGAATATTTGGACAATGTCCTGTTTACAAAGGAAAAAAAAAAGAAGAACAGAATATTCTGGAGTATTTCAAATAGTTCCTTTTCCTCTCTCCCTGCTGGAAGGACAAGATTTTTCTCTGGTATTTTCTGTAAAGACCTGATAGAGTTCTTGGAGGTAAAACTTCCAAAAGCATGGGGTCCCTTGATGACTGGGTCCCCCTGGGGTTTTTAACTCACAAGTTTGTCCACACTGAGCTTTCAGAAATTTATCAATTACAGTTTAGATTTTCCTACCCTGGCATTGGTTTCTTCTGACTGCTCTGCTTAGGTAACTTGTGATTCTCTGTTTTCACCTGTGTCTTCAATTCTAGGGACAGCAGTTTGCCTTGTGACCTCACTTTGCTGATGGATCTAAGAAGAGCTATGAATGTGTCCATTTGTTCAGCTTTTTATTTGTTATGATGGAGCAGTAACTTCTAAACTCCTGACATGCTGAGCCAGAAACCAAAAGCCTTTTTTTTTTTTTTTTAAATATTACAGCTCTTTCCACATTAGTACTAAAATCTACCTTAGTCTTTGGTAGCACACATTATTGAATCATTAAACAGACATTTATATTGATTCCAATTTTTCACTATTAATGCTTCAAGGAACAGTCTCATATGCACATTTTTGTACCTATCTTATTCTTTGGGCTAAACCTCTAATAGAGGAACTGATGCATCAAAGTGATGTTGTTGCAATTAAAAAAAAATCAAACTCAAATTTCCTCTTCTAATTCTACAGTTTGTTTTCCTTTAGTCCATATGCAATCAAGTTACCTAAGAAGCATATTGCTTAAAAGATGGTAGACTGAGAAATGATTAAAATAAAAAATCTGATTTGTGCTTTAAACCTCCCTGACTGGCCTCACAGTTTGTAGTTTGGTGGCACTTTCTTAAAGACACTCATTGCTGTGCATATCCTTTCATATGAGAGAGATTTTGAATGAAGAAGTATGTGGCTATACTTCAGGAAGACAGCACAGGGTGACACATTTTGACCAAAACTACCTTGACTCTTGGAGCCTAGGAGATCAAGCGCTTATTTAACCTATATGGCAAGTTGGGACGAGCAGTCATCTGAAACCCTTGCCACAAATCCAGGGGCACCCTCCGCAGGGTTTGTAGGGGAGAATCATGTAGGTGAAGAATGAATCAGAGTCATCCAAGTCAGTCAAGTCAGGCTGGACCAAATTCCAGCTGGCATCCCCAAGGTAAAAGGCTTGGCCCTTCTGCCTTCCTCAGCTGCCCATGACTCACACTGCACGCCCCACTTTTTTCCTCCTCAAGGATCTGGTTTGGAGAAATTGGAAGGCTCTTCAGCAAACACCATGAAAGGACTGATTAATACTTTCAGTCTCACATAAATCTATCTAAAGAACACAACACCAACTCCTTGGAAGGAAAATTCAGGAGCAGGAAACTGTTTTGGAAGTAGAGAAAAAGGAACTTCAGGCTCAGCTCAGATCCCTCCAGACTCATGAGACCTTGTCCTTCAGAGTTAATTTTCAAAATGACACAGGCTAGAAACTGGCTCAGGAAAATCACAATAATGCTGCTGAGATTCTAGGTACATATACCATATGTTTCTGGATTTCCTGCAAACATTCAAGACAGGAAACACAGTTCTGAGCTGGGGTGATTCAGAAGCTCCAGTACAACAGTGCTGTTCGTTAACACAACCAAGTGCCTGGCAAAAACACCACTCATATCCAGGCGCAACTTGAATCAGTTCCTTTCACTCATCTTCCCATCTTGAACCTCACAACGGAGCTATGGAAAACAGCCGGCTATATACCTGGACCCTATTCTCCTCTCTAGGGAAACTTACATTTGGTAAGTGTACTAACAGTCTTAATACTGCTTCTTGATTCTTCTGTAGATTGAAATTGTGCTTTGTGAACACAGATTTAAGATCAGGGTTTCAACCATTTCAACATCAAAGGATATATCTATTATTTTTCCTTCCAAGCAAAGATGATTTTATAAAAGATCTTATCTATCAATCAAATGTTTATTCATAAGCACATCTATTTGACTCATTTTTCAATTTAAAAGGGCATATTTGCCTGCCAGTCAGAGCTTATGATAACCAGTGTTTCCACAAAGAGTTTAGAATTCATACGAAAGTTGATGCATTTATTTTGAGAAATTGTTGACTTTCATCTTGACCTTGGAAATTTTAAAGAAAAGCCTGCAAAACTCCATTATTCCTTTGCAAACCAAAAACGTAAAAATTCTGAAACAAATGCTTGACCTTTCCTCTTCCTTTTGCTGTTACCTAAGCTATGTGTCTTTAGGGGCCCCTGCCAGCTCCCTCCCATCCACTCCACAACACACAACCAGCACTGTCCTCCCCAAGATTAGCTAGTTCTCACATTCTCTACATCAGTGGTTCCCAAAGATGGACATGCATCAGAATCACCTGGAAGGTTTGTAAAAACACACCTGGCTCTCCTTTTGAGTTTTCGACTCTGTAGTTGAGGCCCCCAAATTCATATTTCTTCAAAGTTCCCAAGTAACATTGAGACTGCTGGTATAAGGACCACCCTTTGGGAATTGCTGCTCTAGATCAAAAACCTACTCTCCAAAACACGCAAAACCAATATATAGTGATAAGAATCAGAACAAAGACGGCCTCTGGCTCTCCTGGAGTAGGGAGGGGCAGAAGATTATTGGCAAAGGGCTCCAGGGAACTTTCTGGGGTGAAGGAAATGTTCTATATCATTATTGGGTGTTGATTACACGGGTGTATACATTTGTCAAAACTTGTCAACTTTAGATCTGTGTATTTTGCTGATGTAAACTATACCTTAATTAACTAAGTTAATTTAAAAAATATCTCCCCTCAGAAAATCTGTAATTAATTCAGCATGAGGTATAAGTGGTTGAAAATTATTCACAAGCTCTCCCAAAGGTAAAAAGATATATGCATGAAGATATTCAATCATGATATTTATTATAGTGAAATCCATGGAATTGCCAACACATTTAATAACAGGAGAATGTTTAATTTATACTAGTAAATTCATATGATGGATTATTATAGCCATTAAAAGTCACCCTTTGAAGCATGTTCAATGCCATGGAGAAATATAGATCTATATCTATATAAATAAAAAAAACAGAATGCAATCTTATGTGTTGTTCATATAATCCTAACTTAGTAAACCAAATGAAACATGCTGGAAACAAAAAATACTGATGCTAAAATACTTATATTAGGGAAGACTGATCATGCGAGACCTTAATTTTCTTCATATTTTCCAGTAAAATAACCACATATTCATATTTGTAATAGAAAGTCTATTATAACTGTAAAAATGGAGCTAATGACACTTATAGAATTGTTACTAGAATTAAATCAACTTATACCTTGCCCAGTGCCTACCACACGCCTGGAACTTAATAAGGTACTGAATAAAAACGAGTTCCATTTCCCACATAAATAGTTGGAGACGGATGGTCTTTTGAATGGCTCTGAATGGATTTTCAAGTAATGATGGTAACTGAATACCCACTGTCCTTAAACCAAATAAAGTTAACCACACCATGGCTAAATTGGAATTGAATGCCACCTGTGGCCAGGAAAAGGGGAAAAACAAAATGCTCATAAAAAGATAAAACCAGATATGGGCCTGTATTTGCCCACTATTGACACAGCAATAACAGTCAGTGATAGAGGCTTGGTTCAAGGTAAGAAGCCAGCAGAGTTGGGAACACAGAGGATTACTGATGGATTCTTGGGGTTGGGCTATGGTCCATGAATGCAGCAAAGAATCAGTTTAATTTGCAATGGTGATTTGCTGGAAGGTTCCCCTTGCCTGGACACAGACAAGGGCTGCGTCTCTGGATCTGTCAGGTTAACTTCGTTTTAACAAAAAAGAACTTCTGTAGAGAGCAGGGGAAAGCACAGATCCACAAGTAACTACGCTACCATTCTCACACTCTCTCCTTTTGGTAAGCAGGGCTCCCTAGGGGAGTTTTTTCCAAGTCAACAGGGTAGGCTGAATGTATAGTTTATCATCCATATAAGGACACTTTTGAAAATGAGTGGGACCCTGGTTATTAATTACCAGCATAAAAAAGAACTGTCCTGGGCAAACTGGAGGGCAGGCACCCTGATATGAGCATCACACATCCCAGCCCAAACAGCGGTGCCTGTGAAGGTAAGATATTCAAGAGTAAGAAGAAAGGAGCATCTCAAAAAACAAAAAGCCTGCAATGACTGGGTCTGAGTCCCTGCTCCCCTACTTACTTTGGACAAGTAATTTTGTTGTGCCTTAGTTACTCATCCGTAAAATTTAAATAATAGTAAATTCCTGCAGTGTCGTGAGGATTAAATGAGTGAACACAGGGCACTACAGCAGGTGTTAGCTATTACTATTTTCCTCCCGAAGTCGACAATCTGAAGCAAAGCCCACAGTTAGAGCTGCAGGCTCAGGGTCAAAAAAAGTGGTGGAGATGTTTGCATCAGGTTTAGCTGGATCCTGGGACTTGCTGCACAGGATTAGGAGGAGTGGGGACAGGCACAGGAAGGGGCATGGGCGAGAGGTCTCATCTGCACCTCCCAGGAGCTGTGTCACTTGAGACAAAGCACCAAATCTCTCTGTTCTTCAGTTTCCTCATCTGAATAGAGAGAATGATAACACCCTGCCTACAGTATTGCCTTGCTGATTAAGTGATACAACATTTGTGGGAACTCTAGAAAAACAAAGTTTGGGAGGTATAGAATATAACTGTAAAGCTGCTCAATAATTTTTTTCTTGTTCTCTTTTTTGTGTTTTAAGGTATTATTTATATAAATAAAATTCATCAATTTTAAATGTACAGCTTAGTCAGTTTTGCTAAATGTATCCAATTGTATCACCACCACCACCACCAAAATCAAGGCGTAGAACAACTCTCATAAACCATATTCTACTTGCCCTTGGCCCTGGACACCCTCCCTACTCCATACTACCCCAGCATTGAGCTGCTTTCTCTCACTGGAGAATTTCATTCAAATGGAATAATATAGTGTGTATATTTTGTGCCTGACTTTTTTCATTGAGCTTAATGTTATAGAGATTCATCAATGTTTTTGCATGTATGAATATTTCATTCTTTTTATTGCCAAATACTAATCCGTGGTATGGATATACCACATTTTTTGATCCAATCATCAGTTGATGAACATTTGGGTCACTTCCAGTTTTGGGGTTTTATGATAAAATTGCTGTGAACATACATTTTTGTGTGGTCATACACTTCTCTTGGGTCAGTACCCAGGCATGGAATTACTTGGTTATACGCATATTAGTTGCATACATTATATATATATACACACACATATACACACACACACACACACACACACACATATATGCATATTAAACTTTGGTGAGTTATGTTGAAAGAAATTATGGGTTGATTTATTGAAAACAGCATAACATTAAGGTGAAGAAACCATAGTATTATTATCACTTTACGTTGTTAGAATTTTGTGGCACTAGATACTAATCACAGTCATAGCTCATACTTATCAAGGTCTAGGCTAAGTGATTTACTTGTATTATCCTATTCTGTCCTCTTGACAACTCGATGTCATGGGTTCCAATATTTTTCCCAAGGCAAGTAAGTGGTAGAAACAAGATTCAAATCCAGGGATTGTGGGTATAGAGCCCACAGTTCTAACCTCTGTTCATTATTACTGTGTTCCAGATGTTGTTTCCTTTGAGAACACCATGGTTTAGCTCTGATTCACTTTCTTGTCATAAACATAGGGCTTGGAGGACTTTGCATGAAAGACAAGTTTGGGGGTTTCTGATCTACTGGACTATACCACCAGTAGCCGGAACAATTTTCAGAATATGTTCAAAAAGTGCATGCTAGCCGAGAACCCTACAATGGTTTCCTTTTTCCTTTCCAGTGGCTGCTGTGGGACAGCATGTAGGAAGATACTTCCAAGTCCATGCACAGAGGCCATGTAGACCCTCACTGGATCAGCAGATGCTTAAGAATAAAGGTGTCCCTGGGCGCACCCAACCCTGGGCACTCGTGTATGTGTCTGCGAGGCAGGGCTTTGAACTCCTCCTCACATTTCCCACATGCCAGAAAACCAAACCACAAGTCCCTGACCACACCGACAGGTCCAGAGCGCAGCCCCAGCTCTTCTGAGCAGCACAAAAGTGGAGAAGTCTGTCTGGGTTATTGGTGCCTATGGCCCCAGGCCACAAAGACATCACAGAGATACCTGCTTCTGGGGCCAAAAGACCCACTGGCAACATTTCCCTGGCTGCCCAGACACTTGGCATTTGTGGAAACTGGCTGTGGCATATGAGGACTGGTCTAGCCCACATTTCTGGAGCAGGAGACCTCAGGTCCAAGAAAACAAGGCCTGATGCCCACCCAGGCCTCGGTATGTGGGTGGCAGGAGAGGGCATCGCTGCTTACTGTGATGGGAATGATGGGGGCTGCCCTCTGCAGCCACCTCAGGTCTGCCCAACAGCTACTCAAGCCCCCAAGGTTGTGCCCACCCAGCACACTCTCCCAGAGCTGTATCACAACGCTCACCTGGAGCTGGTCTCCCAAAGCCACTGGGATCTTTAGACCCCTAGCCCTTGCTACCCCTGTTCTGTCTGCAATGTCCTGTCCTCCCTTCCCTACTATTATCCCCTCAACTTATCCATCTCACTGTCACTGCTTAGGAAGTCTCTCTAATAGCCTTTCTCCTTTGTGTCATGAAAAAATATTCATCTCTTACCTAACCTGACACACTGTTCCATTGAGAGTGGGGAGGAGTTATCTATCTGTCTGTGTCTGTCTGTCTGTCTGTCTGTCTGTCTATCTATCTATCTATCTATCTATCTATCTATCTATCTATCTATCTATGTATCATCTATCTGAAGTACCCACAAGTCTGAGCATTGGACTTTGCCTGACCCTGGACAAATAAATGAACAAATAAATGACCAACAGCAGGTTTGTGGTAATGAGCTCAGAGGCTTTCACATGTCCCTGGGAGACCCTGAACTACGTGTTCGCTATGAGCTGTACCAAGCAATGCAATTAATTGGTTCCAATCTGGTATCACAGCTGGAGAACTCCCCCAGAGTTATTCCTGAGACACCAAGCCTTCTCCAGGCAGACCTGGAAATTAGCTACTCTCAAAAATTCCTGATCATTCACCAAGACAGGGGAGCATCCAGCTCTCTTCTTGATGACATAAAGGAAGGGAATAATTTCACTCCTGTTTTTAAAGGCAACAGAGGCAATCATAAAGTATTCAGGGGTAGAGGAATGCAGGACTAAGAAGGTGAAGGGAGCTGGGGAGAGGGAAGCAAGTCTTAGAGGAGAAACAGAAGCACACACCCAGTCGAGCCTTTTGGGGCAACAGAGGGTGAGAGGAAAAATCAAGGCCTCTAGACCCCACGCTGCAGACCCCACAGACAAGCTGCCAAGAGAAGCAAAGCCAGAAAACCCAAGTGGAGGCTGCTTATTTCATCAGCATCCAGTTAGTTAAAAATAACTTCACTTATTAGTTTAAGTGAGATCACCATAGGCCTGGAAATTCACTGTCAGTGAAACAAAAATACCGAAAGGAAAATGAGAAAAGTCTACATTCACGGTGAACTTTATTTCTATAAAGAAACACAGGAGGACGCTGCCTGAACATTCCGCAGGCTCTGTTTTCCTTCTGGGCTCTTTAGGAGGCACATGTCTGCCATTTCTGGAATTAGCACTCTTCATTCTTCCAGTCTTGCCAAAGAGAAGCAGCTCAGCGCCACGCAGCATCACTGGGAAAAAGGCGAGCTTCGGAGGGACGCTGCAGGGGCGTCTGCCGAGCTGGACCTCACCTCCACTCACGCGGGAGCCTCCGGCACAGCCTGTTCTCCTCTGCTTCTGCCAAGGCGCTGCACCTTCCTCAAGCAAACAGATTTCCCTTGTTGACTGTGCTGTCGACAAAGGCTCTACTGAGGAAAAGCAGCAACTCTGCTGAGAAGGGCGGAGGGCCCTGTGGGAGCCGTTCACATGCTCTTTCTAAAGGAGAAAAGGCAGAGGACAGGGATAGAACTCTCTCTGAGTGACTTTGGGCATCCATCCTGCTTTTCTGTTAAGCCTCAGGAAAACAGCCCTACGGCCATCCTGCCATGTGAGCAGGCATTCCTGGGTCCTCTTCATGGCTCACCTGAAGCTTCCTCACCAATCAGCCCCAGCAGGACCAAGACTCCTGTCCAGCGCTTGCCTTGGTGGCAAGGGACAGCCAGGCTAGACTGGGGGTGAGCTGCTCTGGGCTGCCAGGCCCCCGAGCACTGCAACAGTGAGGAACCACACTGCCCGTGGTGTTCAAACGGAGTGTGCACACACATGCCAACAGGTGTCACGGGAGCCTCAGGCACAGCCTCATCTAAAGCGTGCTGTTCTGTTCCATCACACGTGGGCATGAGCTCAGGGAGCCCAGAAGCCGACGACAACGTAGACACTGCCTCTGGAACACATCCGGACAGTTTGCTGCTGAGCCTTCTGGTGGCATGCCCTTGCTGGGCCAGGTCTCTGCACCCTCCAGTTCCAGTGGGCTCCCTCCAACCGGCTCACTATGACTCAGTGTTATTTGTGTTTTAGGTTTATTTCTGTCTGATGCTGTTGCTGTTTTTGGAGGAGTATGTAGACCATTTGCTGTTGTTGTTGTTTGAGAGAGGGCTAGGGTCCCACTCTGATGCTCGGGCTGGAGAGCGATGGCATGATCACAGCTCACCGCAGCCTCAACTCCTGGAGTACAGAGATCCTCTTGCCTCAGCCTGCAGAGTAGATGGGACTACAGGGTGCACCAGCATGCCCGGCTAATTTTTTTATTTTTTGAAGAGATGGGCTCTTGCTGTGTTGCCCAGGCTGGTCTCAAACTTCTGGGCTCAAGTTATCTTCCTGCCTTAGCCTTCTGAAGTGCTGGGACAGCAGGCATGAGCCACCATGCCTGGCCTGAGCTTTTTGTTTTTTTTTTTGAGACAGTCTTGCTCTGTTGCCTAGGATGGAGTGCAGCGACGTGATCTCGGCTCACTGCAACCTCCACCGTCTGGGTTAAAGCGATTTTCATGCCTCAGCCTCCTGAGCGGCTGGGATTACAGGCACGCACCACCACATCTGGCTACAGCCTGAACTTTTAGACATTTAAAGTTTTTATATAATTTCAAAGCGATATAAACATTATAAAAGCAAGGAACACACCCTTTATGCAGGTTCACCGATGTGTTTTCATTTTACCCCGTTTGCTTTATCATTCTCTCTCTTCCTCCCTCCACACCATACACACACACAAACACACACTTGTGTATACTTATCTATGTGAATATGTATATATATGTATCTATAATTCTTTTTTGACTCATTGGAGAGTAAATTGTAGATACACTGTCCCTTTTTCCCTAAAAACCTTGGTGTGCACTTCCTAAAAACAAGGATATTCTATTATATAACTGCTGTACAGTTATCCAGATCAGAAAATTTAAATGTTGATATAATACTATTATTTAACTCATAACCCATATTCAAATTTCATCAATTATAAATATTGTTTCCTAGTTCAGGATACAATCCAGGATCACAAATTGCATTTCATTGTCAAGTCTTTTTAGTGTATCTTAATCTAGAACAGTTGCTTAGCCTTTCTTATTCTTTACTTTTTTTAAAAAAAAGTAGGATGTTCTTGAATTTGAGTTTGGTTAATGTTTCCTTGTGATTAGATTCAGTTACACATTTTTGAAAGGAATATGCATAAAAATAAATCACTGAATTGATATGTTCTTTGAGTGCAATGTATCATCAACACTGAATTGTCCACGACTGAAATCTGGAGTCACTATCATGATGTTGACTTTGGTGCCCTATACGACATGAATGGATGTTCTCAACCTCTGGCTTCATGCACTACAGTTGTGGGCAAAAGGGGCACACACTTGCATACATATAACTTGCTTAATGGTCAATGAGATGGAAAGTCCAGGCTGGCCTGTTGCGTGAGGAGGAACACATGTCTCAGCTGCCCTTGTCACCCAAGCCAACAGCCAGCCAACTCCCAGGAGCCAGGCTACCTAGCTAACAGCAGCTAACCACAGACTTATGAATGAGTCCCATCAAGACCAGCAGAAAAGCAACCAAATGGGTGGTTTACAAAATTGTAAGCCAAATAAATAGTTGCTGTTTTAAACCACTACAATTTGGGGTGATATATCAGCTAACAAAAGCTAACTGATATCTCTTGTTCATTGGAGAAAGAAATAAGATCCAGAAGCCCTACCTATTTCTTTGACATGACTGAAGAGAAAAGGATGTCGTGTTTTGCTTCTGGCTCTGTTCTGTCTCCTGTTTATGTGACCCTCTGTTTATGTTTAGAATTTAGAAGACTATTTCAATTTACTAATGTGGGCCAGGTGCAGTGGCTCATGCCTGCAACCCCAGCACGTTGGGAGGCTGAGGTGGGTGGATCACCTGAGGTTAGGAGTTCAAGTCCAGCCTGGCCAACGTGGTAAAACCCTGTCTCTACTAAAAATACAGTAAATTAGCCAGGTGTGGTGGAACGCACCTGTAGTCCCTGCTACTTGGGAGGCTGAGGCACGAGAATCGCTTGAACCCAGGAGGCGGAGGTTGCAGTGAGCTGAGATCACGCCATGCACTCCGGCCTGGGCAACAAGAGTGAGACTCTGCCTCAAAAAAAAAAAAAAAAATTACGTGTGTGTGTGTGTGTGTGTGTGTGTGTGTGTGTGTGTGGGGAGGAGGTTTAAAGAAAAAAATCCCATAGATAATGCTCTCCCTGAATTTCTTGAAAACAAGGTCACATCTCTTGGTTGCTTGACTGAACCAATGATGGCAGGAGACCCTCCCAACACCCTTCCATAGAAACCAGCAGATGCAGAGTCCTTCCTAGAGAGCGACCCCGGAATAGAAGAGCCTTAGGGTTCACCATGACTCTTACTTTTACCAACTCCTCTGACTCCTTTCTTGGAGTTGAGGATTTGGTGCCTCTGGGCTGCAGTCAGAGGATCTGGATTTTCAACAAGTTCTTCTGGTGTTTCACGTCATCGGGGAGTTTGGGGAACACTGCATTATAGAAAGAGTTCTCAACCTGGGCTGCGCATTAAAATCACAGGGGGATTTGAAAAAACCCAGAACACTTAAATCAGAATCTTTAGGGCTGGCACTGAGGCATCAATATTTTTTAATACCACCCCCTGCCCACCCCCATGAGTCCAGTGTGCAGCCAGGAAGAATCTGTGCTTGTTTCTATGACTGACGAGTAAGGAGCTCGCTTCCCCTCCCCCACTGACACGAAGATTCCTTTTCTACCGCATGTGTTTCTGATAACAGAGGCGCACTTACTTCGGTGCATACAAAATGCTGCCCTAGAGCTTCTCGATGGTTTTCTCCTTGCCCCTCAGCTGACTTCCCAATAGGAATTTGAATTTTCCTTACTGTGAGCAGTTCCCTAAATCCTATAAACTTCTTTTTTGGGAAAACAAAGAAAATATATATATAATTGAAGTTTTGCTCTTGTTGCCCAGGCTGAAGTGCAATGGCGCAATCTCGGCTCACCGCAACCTCCGCCTCCCAGGTTCAAACCATTCTCTTGCCTCAGCCCCTCAAGTAGCTGGGATTAGAGGCATGCACCATGATGCCCAGATAATTTTGTATTTTTAGTAGAGACAGGGTTTCTCCATGTTGGTCAGGCTGGCCTTGAACTCCCAACCTCAGATGGTCAGCCTGCCTCAGTCTCCCAAAGTGCTGGCATTACAGGCGTGAGCCACCGTGCCTGGCCTATTTTTTTCTTTTTAGTGTACTGTCCAATATGAAGAGAGACTGAAGGGCAAGCTTTGACCATCAGCAGCTGTATGAGATGCTTTCAGGGCTCTGCCCATATTCTCCAGATCCCTTTACCACTCCCATGCACAGGGACTCTGGGTAGGCACCTTTGCCTCTTTGTTGGAGGGTGGCACTCAGGCTTCTGGGACCTGTTGCCTGTGCACACACAAAAACAGAAGAGCCTGGGAATTTATGTCTTTTGAAGCAAACCTTCACCCATGACTGATAGGTGTGGTATAAATACTCCAGCTCCCTCACCCCAATCAGAAAACCTGTGGTTACACAGATATACTATCTCCAGGGGTTTCCTGAGTGATTGAGCCAAAGTTACCTGCCACCTCACCACCACTGTGAATTTCTGTGCTTAACATTGCACTGATGCATGACCCCCTTCCCTGTCTTGTCCACTTCCCCATCGCCCTATTGGCTTTTCTTTGGAAGACTTCCTGATAAACCAAGCCTAGTAAATCCTCACTTCAAGGTTTTCTTCTAAAGAAACTAATCTAATATAGCAACCCCCAAGAGCATACCCTCCAGCACCTTTAAAAGGACTCTGGCACTCACCTTCATCCTTAATACAAAGGGCACTGTACGTGCCACCAGGAACTGGGTTGCTCTCAATCCTCACGTCGACAGCTCTCATGATTTGCTGTTCTCCACTTCCTTTGCTACACATGGTTGTTCTGAAATAGACAAAAAAAGACACTGTGTGAGGAGAACTCTGGGTTGAAAATAATAAGAAGGAATAATTCTCTTCTGCTGTTAATCTGGACACATTCTCTGCAAAAAAAAAAAAAAGGTCTAAATTGAGAAATACAGGTGATGCTTCAGCTGAAGTCATGGTATCAATTCAAATTTCAAAGGCAATATATTGCTGGATTGCTGGTCTCTTCTAGTATATGTTTGTTTTTATTTCATAAAATCCTGCTATTTTCTTTTTCTTTTATTTTGCTCTTCAAATTTCTTTAGATCTTTAATGAACCTTCAGATTTTTTCCTTTTCTAATATAAATTTTTAATGTTTTAGATTTCCTTCTAGGTATAGCTTTTGCTGCACCCCATGAGTTTGGGTATGTATATTTTTAATATCATTGATTTCTAAATATATACTAATTCTCATTATAATTTTTTCTCTCATAATTTATTTCAGGATATCTTTTCTAAACAGCAAATACTTGAATTTTTAAAAATTCATTTCACAATATCTGTTTACTAATTGGAGCCTCTTGCCTACTTACACTTAATCACCAATCTAATTTAAATCTGCTTTTTCTTAGTTCTGTCCATTCTCTCTTCTTTTCCTCTTCTTTCTTTTTCCCACCTTGGATTATCTGAATTCTTCTTCTTTTTTGGGGGTTATTCTCTTTTTTCTCTGAATTGATTTGGAAGTTAAACATCATTTCAGTTTTTTTCAGTGGTACCCAGAAGTTACAACTGCTTTGACTTATTAAAATGTAATATTATTTTTATCATCTACTCTAATAATACAACTTGAAATACTTAAAACACTACATATGAATACACTTAAAATACTTCCCACTGATATAAACCATTTTTAGTATCCAGTGTTACTAATACTGCTTCAGACAATTACACAATTTCAATTGGTCCACATATTTACTCTTTCCATTTATTCTTTTATGACTCTCCAGTCTTCCTCAGGCAATATTTTCCTCCTGCTTGTAGAGCACTTGTTAGTGTTTAAGTGCAGATTGGATGTAATGAATTCTCTCACCTATTGTCTGTCTGAAAATGTCTTTATTTCACCTTTATTATTGGGAGATATTTTTCACTGGGGATAAAATTCTAGGTTGGCAGTAATTTTCTTTCGGTACTTTCAAAATATCTAAAGTCTTTGGGCTTTCATTATCAGTTTATTGTTGCTCCTTTAAAGACAATCTCTCTATTTTTTATTTTTTAAAATATTCTTTTCTTCATATATAATTCTATGATGTGCCTAGCTGTGAATTTCTTTGTATTTGTCTTACTTGAGCTTTGCAGGGATCTTTGAATCTGTGTCTTGATGTTTTTCTTCAATTGTGGATCATTCTCATATTACTTTGACTGTTTTCTTCTTTCTTTCTCTTCTCCTTTTAGAATTCAAATTATGTTGCATCTTCTTTGTCTCTTACCCTTTGTTGTATATTTTTTCATTCTTTTTCCCTCTGTTATTTATTCTGGATATCTTCGTCTGAAATTTCTTCCAGTTCACTAATCCTCTCTTTGGCTCTTTTTTTTTTTTAAGTCTTTCTCTCTTTCTTTCTCTTTCTTTTTCTTTCCTGCCTTCCTTCCTCTTTTTCTCTCTCTCTTTTCTTTCTTTCTTTTGTTCTTTCTCTCTCTGTCTTTTCCTTCTTTTTGAGACGAGGTCTCACTGTGTTGTCTAGACTGTATTTAAACTTTGAACTCCTTGGCTCAAGCGATCCTCCTGCTTCAGCCTCCCAAGTAGCTGTGGCTACAGGCATGCACCTCCACATCCAGCCCTCTTTGGCTCTTTTAAATCAGCTATTAGATCTATCCATTAAGTTCTTAATTTTAGTTACTGTATTTTTCATGTCTAGAGTTTCCATTTGGTTATTTTTATAGTTTTCTACCCTCTGCCAAAATTCTCCTTCTCATCTTTTATATCTTTGAACACATCAAGGATAGTTATTTTAAAGTCTGCATCTACCAATCCTAATGTCTGGAGTTTCTATTACTTATTGTTTCTTCAGAATTTTATTCTATTTGCCTTGCCTCCTCATGCAACTAGTTATTTTATATTGTGTGACAAATCCTACATTGACTAAATTGTTTGTTTAATAAATTGAGGTCTAGGATACTATTTTCCTCAAAAGATAATTTTTATTTGATTCTCTTAGACATCTTGGGCACTGGAAATTCAGGGTCATCTCAATCCAAATTCATGACTACAGAGTATTTGAAGATGTGCTGCTGCTTGTAGCAGGGCCTGTATCTAGTTCACTTTACAGTGTACTGTGTTCAGCTTACCCTTAGGGCATAGCCCTGCAAGGTCCCAATCCAAAGCAAAAGGGCTCACCAGGTCCCCTCCTACACAGAAAATGAATTCAAATCTCCATTCTCCTAGTTCCATGTGGCAAAGGTTCCCAGGAAACAAGTGGCCTCAAAGTCTGAATTCATCACTCTAGGCCTTTATCATTCTCTGGATTTATGTGCACACTCAACATAAAGTCATAGAGGTATCAGGCAGGTGTGCTAGATGTCTACTATGCTATCAATTACAAGATGCACCACACATTTAATTATTGCTTCTCAGTGTGTGGTGCGGGAGTGGAGAACTGTGCAGGAAAGACCCACAGTGAAATGTACATACTAATGGTCAGATGCTTGTTTCCAGAAAATTAAAATAAAAGGATATTGAATAGGAATGGTGAAAAGAGCATAATATGTTTTTTAAAAAGAAATAAAAAATTAAGGGATAGAAAAACTATTTTTAATATATTATGTAGTAAATATAACAAGTAAGTATGTTTTCTTTATTTTCTTTCTTTCTTTATTTTGAGAGAGGGTCTCGCTCTGTGACCCAGGCTGGAGTGCAATGGCACCATCTAGGCTCACTGTAACGTCTCTCTCGGGTTCAATTGATTCTCCTGCCTCAGCCTCCCAAGTAGCTGGGACTATAGGTGCACACCACCATGCCCAGCTAAGTTTTATATTTTTAGTAGAGACCAGGTTTTGCCATATTAGCCAGGCTGGTCTCGAACTCCTTACTGCCAAGTGGTCCATCTGCCTTAGCCTCCCCAAGTGTTGGGATTACAGGTATGAACCACTGCACCCAGCTGTATGTTTTCTTTGTAAAGTAGTATCATTTCAGCCTGCAGAGATCCACTAATATGTCTTAACATCTTATAGTAAAGCCACAGAAGATGGACCTTTTTAATCGTCCAGTCCTGACATACAATGCCTGAGAGACCTAAGCCTAGTTGCAAGCTGTCTCTTCAGAATCTCTGAATATTCTAGTTATCTGATGAAATTTTATAGTAACAGAATTATGAAAAAGTATTTCTACTTGACTACATTATGGAAATGCATGCATATTTTGTCTACTCAAGAGCATGGATGTAAAATGTAAGGCAGAGAGGACCACAGTTCCAGATTCACCGAAAGGCTCTGGATGTAGCCTCAGTTGTCCCTTTATACAGTTGCTGCTTCCTAGTTGGCACATTTGGAGACATGAGTCAGCATGGCTGTCTGTGTTTTCCATGGCCACTTGCCAGCCAGACATCTTCAGGATCATCATCTACCAAAGCAGTTCTTGGTGCCTTGTTTGTGTTCACATTTTCTGTGGCCTGAAGAAAAACGTGGAGTGGCCCCTGCTTTCTCCCAGCATGAAGTGTTTATTTATGTTTTTGTTGCCTGTGTTTCTGAGAACTTATTAAAATATTTTCCCAGACCAATATTCTGAAGCATTTCTCCTACGTTTTCTTCTAGTAGTTGTATAGTTTTGGGGCTTACGTTTCGGTCTACAATCCGTTTTGAGTTGATTTTTATATGAGGTCAGAGGTAGGTGTCTAGCAGTATTCTTCTGCATATAGATACCCAGGTTTCCCAGCAACATTTATTGGAGATGCTGTCATTTTCTCAATGAGTGCTCCAAGTTCTAGCGTTGTGTACCACTGTAGGATGGCTGTAGTTAATAACATATTTCAAACATCTAGAAGGAGGATATTGAATGTTCAGGGCAAAAAAGAAATGATAAATATTTGAGATGATGAATATGCTAATTACCCTGATCTGATCACTCTCCAGTATGTGTATCAAAACATCACTATGTACCCCATGAATATGTACAATTATTATTTGTCAATTTAAAAAATAAAATTAGGCCAGACATGGTGGCTCACACCTGTAAACCCAGCACATTGGAAGGCAGAAGCCAGAGGATTCCTTGAACTCAGGAGTTTGAGACCAGCCTGAGCAATATGGCAAGACTTCGTTTCTACAAAAACATAAAAATATAAACAAACAAATAAAAATGTAAAACAAAGCAGGTTTCAACACGATTGGAAAGATTTCTCCTAGCTGACCATAACAATTACTTCTCTAATGAATTCCACCGGTCAGGAACTCAGGTAGCCACACAGTAGGAATGGCTTGTCTCTGTGTATATGTCTAGGACCTGAGCTGGCAAGATGCATAGGCTGGCAGTAACTCAATGGCTGGGGGCTAGAATCATCTAGAGGCATCTTCATTCACATTTTAGGCAGTTAATGCTGGCCATTCACTAGGACATTGGTTAGGTCTGTTGGCAAGAGCCCCTAAAGGAAGCATCTCCATGTGGTCTGGCCTTCCTCACACCCATCTCACACAGACTCCTCACGGCATCTCAAGGCTAAAAAAGTGAGTGTCCCCAGAAATCTAGATGGAAGTGGCATGGATTTTTCCAGCCTAACTTCAGAAGTCATGTAATCTCACTCTTGCTGTATTCTATCAGTAGAGGCAAACACCCTTGTAGATGCCAGTGGTGCGAAAAAATTTGTGGCCATATTTTAAAACCTCTATACCATGTTCCTATACATATATATGCAGTTGAGTATCCACAGGAAAAAAGGGATAAAGAATGTATACCAAACAGTTTATAGTCATTATCTCAGAGGTTGAGAAGAAGAGAGAAACTTATTTTGTTATATATATACGTGTATGTGTGTGTGTGTGCACGTGTGTACACACGCATTATTTGAAATTTTTACAAGCATGTATTATTTTCATTACTTAAAAAAAAAATTCAAGGCTGGGCAGGGTGGCTCACTCCTTTAATCCCAGCACTTTGGGAAGCCAAGGCAGGAGGATTGCTGGAGCTCAGAGTTCGAGACCAGCCTGGGAAACATAGCAAGCAATCTTTATCTCTATAAAAAATAAAAATAAAAAATTAGCCAGGTGTGGTGGTACATGCCTGTAATCTTAGCTATAGGAGTCTGAGGCAGGAGAAACATTCGAGCTCGGGAGGTTGAGGTTGCAGTGAGCTATGATTGTGCCACTGCACTCCAGCCTGGCTGACAGAGTGAGACCCTATGTCTAAAACAAATAAGAATATTCAACATAACAAAGTAAAGGGATAAAAGAACTATGACAGAACTCCAGAAAAATGCTTTTATAAGCAAACTCAAAACATAAACACACACCAGGTGTGCTGGCTCACACCTATAATTCCAGCACTTTGGGAGGCTGAGGCAGGTGGATCACCTGACGTCAGGAGTTCAAGACCAGCCTGGCCAATATGGTGAAACCCTGTATCTACTAAAAATACAAAAATTAGCTGGGCATGGAGGCACACACTTGTAATCCCAGCTACTCAAGAGGCTGAGGCAAGAGAATCGCTTGAACCCACGACGCGGAGGTTGCAGTGAGCTGAGATTGCGCCACTGCACTCCAGCCTGGGAGAACAGCTAGACTCCATCTAAAAACAAAACAAAACGTGAACACGCTGGAAGCTACTGCCCACTGCACTCTGCCTGTACTGTTACCTCAACAGAGCAACTACTGAGCACTTTATAAGCCTTGGTGGTGCAGTTGGGGTGCGTTGGAAAAGGAGTGCTTGCCTGACTTACCCAAGGGTGCCATCTGCTAGCCAGCCAGTGGCGCACACTGCAAAGGAGCAGTCTTGGACCACTCTCCGCAGCTCGTCTGCAGACACCAAGTGAGCACCCCTGCTCTTGCAGGAAAGCCGAGCAGCCTCCAGCACTAGGCCCTGAGAGCCATTCTGAGACTCCAGCACAAAGAGCTTTCCTGTGTGGGGACAAGCACAAACACATGTGAACTCCAGGATCCATGGGAAGTTGGTCTCAGCAAACTCATCCACTGGCAGATGCCAGTCAGAACCACAGTCCTTGCCTGAAGGCCCAAGTGCAGCAACTACCACATTGCACACCATCCCTGGGACCGGGTGATGATAATTACACTAGTGTTTTCATCCTTTTTTTTTTTTTTTTGCTCTTGTCTTTTTTGGTTTTTGGTTTTTTTTAAATTAATCATCTGCTCTGGTGTGTAGATCTGGAAAAGCCCTTCAAATCTTTCTTTTAAAATGGGGTTTTACAAATGTCATGTGTCAAGGCTTCTCTGAATGTCCTAGGCTTCTCTGACTTGGCTCACTCGATGTCCAAGGCACTGATTTAGGCCCCAGCTCTGCTGTCTTCTGCCTCCCTCAGCCCTAGGATGCCCCCCTATACAAGAGGTTGCTTTTCTTCTCTCTGTCCCTTGCCTTAGGACATCAATACATTATTTGTGTCTGCTGTACTTCTATCCGACTGGATAAGAAAACAGGGGTTGTGTCTGGTACACCTTGGCTTCCTGTAGCCATTAATATATGGACATGCAGTGGGCCTCAAAGAATGTGTGATCAATGGGAGGATGGGAACGTGAATTCAGGCAGAGGTGAAAGCCCAGGCTGAAAGCAAATGAGAGTTTTAGGCAAGAAAACCATGGTACCAGAGGGAGTGCTGAGGTCCCCAGGAGCCTCCTGGAGGAATGAGGCAATGCCTTGGGTGGCCCTATCAAGCTAAGGTAAAGGCAGGGGAAGAAAATATCTACTTAGAATGAGACCCTTTACTTCCATCTATCACCAACTTTTTCATAATATGTCAGTTATTAGACTAAGACACGACTAAGACACAAGTCATCTACCTGCAAAATTATTATAATAGATACAATAATTCTCCAGCTTTGAAACCAAAAGTTATAATAAAAATACAAAAAAATTAAGTAAACATATCCATAGGTTACTGGTATTCCTATATTTAACTATAAAAAGGTAATATCAACCAAACTGCAAGGAAAAACAAAAAGATCCACAATCCTTGAGGAAATATTAAACTACTATCCCTCTCAGTAATTGTTAAAACAGAAAACAAAATTAACACTCTTCATGTAAGAACCTATGTGCAGTAATGCATAGCAAACTACAGAATACACATTCATTTTAGGCACACACAAAACATTTGTAAAACTGATCAAATACTGAGCTATAAAGCAAATCTAAAATACCTCAAAAGACAAAATTCATTCAAAGCATGCCTTTTCAACTACAACAAAGCTAAAATCACTTATTTATGTATGAAACACTTATATAGTGTTTACTATGGGCCAGATGCTGTTTAAATTGCTTTATAAATACTCATTATATTAATCCTATGACAACTCTGATATAGGTGACATTACCATCCTCATTTTATAGTTAAAGCTTAGTATTAATACTAGTCCAAGATCACACAGCAGAGATACAAAACCAGGCAGTATGGCTCCCTGTTAGTGATTTCAATCAATGGGTTATACAGCCTCTCAATAGCAAAGCAATAACTAGGAAAATCCCCTTGTGCATGGAAATTACAAAATATACTTCTAAATAAACTGTGTTCAAAGAAGAAATCACAATTGAAATAAAACAGTTCAATTTAAGGGCCAAAAACTTGTGGAGAAACTAAAGTAGTTTAAGAGAAATTTATAGCCTCAAAGCTCATATTATTAATACCAAAAAGTATAGTTGAGAACCAATCATCTAAGTTTCTAGCTCAAAAAACTAACACAAAAGTCCCACAAAATCAAATCTTCTAAAGTAGAAGGAGGAAATAACACAGATAGAGCAGAAATCAATAAAATGGAAAACAGACATACGATTGAGAAAATAAAGCCAAAAGTTGCTTTTTTCAAAATAATAATAAAATTGATAAACCCTTAAGACTGATCAAGATAAAAAAAGAGAAAACACAAATTACCAATATCAAGAATGAAAGGGAACATCACTACAGATCCCATGGACTCTGAAATGATAATTAGAGATTATTATATTGTATATGCCACTACATTAGACAATCTAGATGAAGTGGGGGAAAAAACACTTAAAATTAACAAAACTTAGCAATACTAACACAATTTAATTTTAAAACCTGGATTGTTCTTTATCTACTAAAGAAATTAAATTTATTATTTAAAATCTTCCTACAAGAAAACCTCCAGACACAGATGACCTCACACCAAAAACTAACAAACAAAAGCCCTCCCCGACAGAAACCCTTTCAGAGCACTGAAGAGGGAACAATTTTCCACTTGGTTTAGGAACCACCATAAGTTTGATATCAACAATTGACAAGTATATTATAAAAAATGAAAATTACAGGCCAATGTATTTTATGAACACAGATTCAATAATCCCAAACCTGTTTCCCTCACTCCAGGCTCAGTTCTAGGTCTTCTCACCATAAAATTTTCCCTACAATTCTGTCCACACACATGATTTCAAAGACCATCCTTATACAGATGACATATTTTTAGAAATGGTTTCTCTGCAAATGTGTCTTCAAATATCTGTAATTCATCATAGTTAAGCTGAGCATTTCTTCTTCCTCCCATCACCACAGCACACAAATAACTAAATGTAGGAACTGGTGGTAGTTAAGAATTTAGTACCAAAAAGAATCCTTTGGTGATATAGCTTAAAACTCTTCCTGGTTCTAGAACAAAGGTTGGAGCTCAGAAAATTGAGTTTCTTAAAAGGAAGTGTACCTATAATTGTCCATTGCAGAAGTCAGGAAAAGAAAAGGAAGGAGAATGAAGAAAAGGAACCATTTCTGGCAAGCAGTAACAGAGTCATGTACTCTGGTGGTGTCCTTACTTTCTCTTTGATCAATGACATTTCTGCCTTTAATTTTCTATGACCCGTATCAAGCTAGATAGGCACAAAATATTGATCCTTATCCACACAGCATTCCATTTAAACAGTTATAACCCATTGAAACTCCAAGACCTTATGGATTGCAAAAATATTTATTTAAAAGGAATTAAAATTGGCACAAAATACCTTGTTCAACAGTTAATATTAGCTCCAATTTATTCTACTTGCATTCTTTAAAATCAGCTTAAGTTTCATGGCTCAATGTAGTCAAAAAACACTACAGTGAAGAATTATCGGTAGACCGCTAATAGGTATGGGATCCTTTTGGGGGGTGATGGAAATGTTCTGGAATTAGATGCATGCAAACCATGGTTTTCACAACATAATGAATGCACTAAAACCCACTTAATTGTACATTTTAAAACGGCTAATTTTATGTGAATTATATGTCAATTAAAAAAATTAGTAGTGTTTACTAACAGCCTTCAAAGTTAAAAATGTTTTGTCTCTAACACCGTCTCTGAGGATATGGAGAAATAAGACATTCATTCTTAATTAGGAGCGAAGAGCTTTTCAAGCCTGCACTTAAAACAGAGAGCATTAAAAACTCTAAGGGCTAGAAGGTTTTTTCCTTCGCTTTCCCCTTTCTCTGACAACCATGCTTACTTCTTTCTTTCTTTCTTTTTTTTCCTGTGTCTTCTAGTTTCACCCAATATCGTTGGCTAAGTAAGAATCACATTTTAAAGTATACAACGCATCCTAAATTGACGGAGGGCTTTTCTCTTCAGTCAATCTAATTCGTCCTAAGCTAGAACTCCCTCATGGGTGTGAGAACTGCTGGCTTTAAGCTTGATTCCTTCAGATGCTCCTGTACCGAGTCAGCGGGATTTTATTCCAATATGAAAATACAGCTGAATTAGCTTTTCAAAACGGAATGGATACAGAGCTCCAATCCTGCTCATTTAAGGCAAGTATTAAAAGCTAAATTCAGACTCAAAAAAAAAAAAACAAGCAAAAACTGGTTCAATTCTCGGAGAACCTGCCATTATCTGGCCCTTGCCCTTTTCTCTACCTCATGTCGCAAGAAGTTCCCACCTAGCACCCTCGCCTTCGGCACTTCGCTTTATCATTTGTCCCGTTTTTCCTGCCACTCAGAGCCTTTGCACGTGCCATTCCTCTACCCAGGCCTCTCTTCTCTCTCCCTTTGCCTCGCTGATTCCCACGCATCTTTCAGATCTTCCAGGACCACGTCAAAATATCCGAGGGAGTTTTCTAACCATCGGCGGTGTCCTCAGGGGCACATTAATAGACGGGGAGAAACAGGGACGGTGGAAAGTCACCTGCTAGCAGAGGACGTTCTGGGGCAACTTAGAGGTGATTTCATTTGAACTTTCTTGGAGACCTTAGGAAAGCCAGCAGCGGGACTGCCGGACCTGCGCGCTCGGCGCTCAGGGAGGGTCCAGGCACCAGGCGGGCGTTTGGGCGCGCGGGCACCGGGAGACTTGGTGGGCCAGGAGAGGGATGCTGGGTCTCAGGACCGCTGCTCGCTCGTTCCTCTCGGGCTTGCGCTCGCCGCTTGCCGGCCGGTGCGAGGGAGAAGCCCCGGCGAGCTGCGCCTTCCCTGCCCGGAACCCACGCCCCACCCTCCGCCCCGCCGCCTCCCGCACACTCACCATCCGCCCGCACCGAAAGGCGCGGCAGACCGAGCAGGAGCAGTGCCGCCGCCCAGAGCCCGAGCAGGCGGCTGTGCCAACGGGCGGGCGGGCGGGGTCCCTCGGAGGTCATGGTCCGGGAGTGCGCAGGCCAGCGGGCTCGGGTCACGGCTTCGGCTGCGCTCGGGTTGCCCAGGCCACTGCCCAGCGTGCGCCACTCGGCTTGCGCTCTGCGCTCGGCTCGCGAATCGCAGGCTTTGCGCCGGGCGCGCAGAGAGGGAGGAGCGCGGAGAGCCCGGGGAGTCTCGGGACGCTGGAGCCGGAGCGCCTGGGCCGCCGAACTCCCCGGGGTCTTCTCTGTGGCGCCGAGGAGGCGGCTGTAACCCGGCTCCGCCTTCGCGCTGGGCACCTGGAAACCTCGGTGCCAAAAGGGGCTGCGCCGGACCGCGCGCTCCGCAGGCGCAGCGGGGCGGAGGGCGCAGGGAGGCGGGAAGAGTGACGAGCCGGCCGCAAGGAGCCCCCGCCCGTCTGGGGGACCCTCGGCGAGAGGGTGACGCAGTCTGAGAGCTCGAGCCCCTCTGGCAGGACCGTTAGAAAACGGTGTCTAACTCTGTCCTCTGCCTGTGTACTTTCAGTTGGACTCCTCCCCACTACTTTTTTTTTTTTTTTTTAATGAGTAGAGGAAAATCTAACTTACCCACCTCACTCTAAGATGTGAAACGCACGGAGTAGCGAAATTCCATTTTCCTAGAAGCGTAGCTTGAGAGTCACTGAGGAAAGGACGTCTTCAGGAACGCTGTCTTCACCACGCTTCCTGGTACACTCTAGTATTCCTCGAGGAGCAGCAAGAGCGCTGGTGAGGTTGTCACCATTATCACCCACCTCCCAAATCAGGGCTCTTGGACCTCGAAAGTCTCTGAGATTCGGACTCTATCGGTCTGATCTGGGAATCTACCCTCTAAGTAAGTGTCTCAACGGATTCT